>PVKS010018733.1:0-39592 GCA_004027875.1 Aplodontia rufa | reverse complement strand
TTTTTTTTTTTTTTTTTTTTTTTTTTTTTGTTGTTGTTGGTACTGGGGATTGAATCCAGAGGTGTTTAGCCATGGAACCACAGACCCAGACATTTTTTTCCCCCTGGAGACAGGGTCTCACTAAGTTGCCAAGGCTGGCCTCAAACTTGCAATCCTCCTTCCTCAGCCTCCCAAGTTGCTGGGATTACAGGTGTGCACCACCATGCCCAGCGTTGCTTTATTTTATGCTTTTCCTGCTGCGGTAAAAGTATGGGACACATCCTTCAATGATATAATCCAATTTTACCTTCTTTTGATCTTTATATAAATATAAATGAAATCATGCAGTAAATTTTATTTTGCTTCTGGATTCTTTTGTTCACTGTTGTATTTCAAAGCTTCAACAATGATATTGCATATAGTCAGAGTTCACCACTTTCTTTACTGTGTGGTATTGTATTATATGACTACTATAATTTATTTATCAAGTTTACTTTGACGTATTTTTTAAGTATTCTCTAGTTTCTATCACAAAGAATGCCTGTAGCCCAGGTGTGGTAGTGCACACCTGTAATCCCAGGAGCTCGGGAGGTTGAGGCAGGAGGATTGCAAGTTCAAAGCCAGCCTCAGCAACTTAGTGAGGCTCTAAGCAACTTAGCAAGACCCTATCTCAAAAACTTTAAAAAAAATTTTTAAAAAATGGACTTGGGATAATTACCCCTGGTTAATCCCTGATACAAAAAAAAAAAAAAAAAAAAAAGTAAAGCTTGTATACATGGCCTGGTACATAAGCATTCCCTTTGTGCCTGAATGGTGAAACATGCAAATATCCTCCTTTCAGAGGCAATTCCCCCAGGTCTCCAAAGCAGCCGTACCAGCAACATATGGAACCTCCAGCATACCAGCACCAATGCTTGGTATTGTCAGACTTTCCAATGACTATCCATCGGATGAGTGCAGTAGAATCTCATTCTGGTTTTAATGTGTATCTATCTGATTGCTAATAATATTGAGCCCTTTTCGAAAGTTTCCTGGTCATTTGGATTTCTTCTGTAATGTACCTGATCAAATCTTTTGCCCATGTTTTCCACAGGCTCTTATTCACATAGCCTCATATTTTCCAGATATCTTTCGTTGGCTATACATACTGCAAAAAGCAAAACAAATAAAAAACAACAAATCTCCCTTGTCTTGTGTATTGTTTGTCTTTTACTCCCCCCATCCCCGCAGGGTTAGGGATTGAACCTAGGGCCTTGCACAGGCTACCCCACATCTGAGCTATGTCCCCAACCCTTACTGTTCACTTTTTTAAAGATAGTGTTTTGATCAATAGAAGTTCTTAATTTTTTTTTTTTAAAGAGAGAAGGCCAGTGAGAGAGACAGAGAGAGAGAGAGTCAATTTTTATTGAGTTTTTCATGTGGCTTTCGTTGCTCTGACACTTAGTTGTGTACGTGGTGCTGGGGTTTGAACCTGTGTACTTGTGCATACTGGGCAAGTGCCACTGCTCCAGCCCAGAAGTTCTTAATTTTAATGTAAGTTTAATGTGATACGGTTTATCAATCATTTCCTTTGTGGTCAGCATTTTTTTTTTTTAAAGAGAGAAGGACAGTGAGAGAGAGAGAGAGAGGACAGAGAGACAGAGAGACAGAGAGAATCAATTTTCATTGAGTTTTTCACATGGCTTTCGTTGCTCTGACACTTACTTGTGTACATGGGTGCTGGGGTTTGATCCCGTGTACTTGCGCATGCCAGGCAAGCGTTGTAACCGCCCAGCCACCGCTCCAGCCCTATGGTCAACATTTTTATAGTGTGTTAAGAAAACCCTTACTTTGAGGTCTGTGTATACACCTACATACAAATACATACATAAACACATATGTATATGTATATGTGTGTGTATATATTTCAAAAATCCTTATTGTTTTACCTTTGATAATAAGGTCCATAACACACATAGAACTTATTTTTGGTAAATGAATAACGATGTGAGATGGGATCCAACGTTATTTTTTTCTGAATTGGATCTTCTATCATCCTCGCATCACTTACTGTAAGGATGTTTCTGTCATTTCGTTCTGTACTTCCACTTCATCGTGAATTCCAATTTAGGAGCTTGCACTTGGACTCTACCCACTGGTCATTTTGTTATTCCCAGATGTTGTGGTTTGGGTGCAAAGTGTCTCCCAAAGTTCCTCTGTTAATGCAGGAATATTCAGAGCTAAATGATGAGATTATGCAAGCTATGACCTAATGGGACCCTCCTAGTTTGAATGGACAGGCTGGGTGGTGGCTGAAGGCTGGTGGGACGGGTGGGGCGTGGCTGGAGGAGTTGGGTCATGGGGGGGGCTGAGCTCTTCTCTGCAGCTCCTTCCCCTTCCTCTGCATCCCGGCTCCAAGCGGGAGCAGCTTTCCTCAGTTGCCCTTCTGACATGAGGCTCTGCCTTATGTTGGGCTCAGAGTGACGGAGTTGGCTGACCATGCATGGCCTGGACCTCTGAAACTGTCACCCAAAATAAACTTCCTCCTCTTGTCAGGCATTTTGGTCACAGCAACAAAAAGCTGACAACACTCTACCTTGATTTTTGCCTTTGATAATAAGGCCTATAACACACATAGAACTGGATTTCCCTCTCATCATACTTATCCCATATTCAGAACTGAAGAAGTGAGCAATCTAAACGCAGCCAAGGGCATAAACTACAAAGGCCCTCTAAAAGTCTGCTCTCCTAGCCAAAGTACTAGCAAAGGTACCTGTAAAACCAAAAAACTTTTTGATAATAACTACTGTACTCTAGCCAAACTCCACACAAAAAGCCCACTGCAACCGCCAGTGGTTTTAACCTAGACTTTGACCCTTGTGAGACTGTAACACACATTCAGCATCCGCCAGAGTGGTGTCTTGGAAGGCCCACAGGGTGTGAGTGCTTTCATCCCCACCAGCTGGGAACAGCCTTTCCTGCATGAGGTCAGTGGAGACCTCCTGGGAAACAGAAACTCCCATCCCCCCTACAGTAATGAGCAGCACCCCTCCACATTTTGGGTGCCAGGGGAAGTGGAGAAGGATACCTGGGTTTCTACTTCCACATAGCATATCAGGAGTTATCTCTCCCTCTCCTGATGGAGCAGTGACAGAAAAAGCCAGCTAAAACAGAAGGCTCACGTAGCATCCAGAACCTCATGACATAATGCGACAAGGTCCAGGCTTCTCTAGAAAATCAAAGCTAAGAACTAGGAAGTTATCAAACTGAGGGGAAAAAATTAATAGAGGTTAACACTGAGGTGGCAGAGATTTTAAATTATCTGAAGAGGATTTTAAAGCAATTATGAGAAACGGCTCTCATGAGCCATTATGAAGACGTTTGGAGAAAACTTTGGACCTGAAAAATACAATGATCCAAGTCAAAGGGATAGTCAGTGGGTGGAACAGCAGAGTGGATTCAGAACCCTGGAAGACAGAACAATAGAAAGTACCCAATCTGAACAAAAGAAAAGAGATTGGGAAAACAGTGAGGGGTGCCCAACAAAAGACCTAGCATTTGTATTACTAAAGTTCCAGAAGGAGAGGAGGAGGGGTGGAGCTAAAAAGCACTCAAAGAAATAATGACTGAATACCTTCTACCCTTGTAGAGAAGTAAGCCTAACGCTTTAGGAAGCAGGTGCTGGAGCGGTGGCCCAGCGGTTACGCGCTTGCCTGGCAAGCACGAGGACGCGGGTTCCAACCCCAGCACCACATACACCAGGAAGTGTTGGAGCAATGGAAGCCACATGAAAAACTAAATAAAACTGATTCTCTCTCTCACTGTCTTTATCTCTCTCTTAAAAAAAAAAAATCCAAGAAGCAGAGTGAATCCCAAATAGGAAAAATTCAAAGAACCCACCCCAAACTCATCATGATGAAACTTCTGAAGATAAAAGACAAGCTATCCTCAAATTAGCTAAAGGAATAACGCCTCCTTTCTATAAGTTAATATGATCTGAATGACGGCAGACTTTTCATTAGAAGTTGTGAAGGGTGGAAGGAAGTGGCACAATGGTTTTTTGAGAGGTGAAAAAAGACCAGCATCGCAGAATCCTTACACCTAGTGAAAATATCTTTCAGAAGTGAAGATGATGTCAAGACAGTCTCATCAGGGCTGGTGGTCCTCACCTGGCATGTGCAAGGACCTGGGTGAGGATCCTGGTTCGAACCCTAGCACCACATACACAACTGAGTGTCAGAGCAAACAAAAAAGATAAAAACAATAAATAAAATTGATTCTTTCTTTCTCTTCCTCTCTCTTTAAGCAAACAAAAAAGCAACAACATTCTCAACAAAGGAACACTAAATACCTTGTTCCCAGGGAATCACCCCTATGAGAATGGGGAGAAGAAGTTCTCTAGAAAGAAAGGATAATTAAAGGACAGGACCGTGGATCCTTAGGAAGGAAAAAAAAAATAGCATGGTAAATACAAATATGGGTAAATACAAAAGTCTTCCCTTCTGACCTGGAGTTTTATAAATTACAGTTGACAGATTAAACATTTTTAATTGCTTGATGTGGTTCGAAATGCATATTGAGGAAATGTTTTATGCAATACAGGATAGCACGGAGAGTAAAAGTACACAAAAGTTAGTAGGTTCTTATATTTCAGTTAAACTAATAAAAGATGACACCGGTAGACTGCGTAAGTTATGTATATATGGTGTAATGCCCAGAGTATCATTAAATAGCCACAGAAAGAGGTATTCTTAAAAATATCATAGGTAAGTAAAAATGGAATTCTAAGAACGTTCAAGTAACTCACAGGAGGGCAGGGGAAAAAACAAATGAAAAACAGAACAAACGATGAAAAAATAATTTGGCAGGCTTAAGCCCTAGCGTGTCAATAATTATGTTAAATATAATGATGCAAACGTCAGTAAAACAAAACCAGTTTTTGAAAAGATCAACACATCAGCAAACCCCTAGCAAGAGTGAAAGACAAAACCACTGTCTGAAAGGAAGGGGTGACATCATGCAGACCTTGCAGCCCTGTAGCCATGTGACATGTTCCTGTCCACAGAACATGAGGCAAGTAAGGTGTGCTACTTCCCTAACACTTTATTTAAAAGAAATCCATGGGGGCTGGAGCGGTGGCTCAGCGGTTGGAGTGCTTGCCTTGCATGCGTGAGGACCCGGGTTCAAACCCCAGCACCACATACACAACTATGTGTTGCAGAAGCAAAGGCCAGATGGAAAGCTAAATGGAATCGGGTCTTTCTTTCTTTCTTTTTTCCCATGTGGCCTTAGTTGTTCCAACACTTGGTGTGTACGTGGGGCTGGGGTTTGAACTCAGGTCCTTGCACATGCCAGACAAGCGCTGTAACTGCTGAGCCACCCCTCTAGTCCTTTCTCCCTCTTAAAAAAGAAAGAAAGAAAGAAAAATCTGTGAGCTGGGACTGGTGTTGCAGGCCTGTAATCCCAGGTGCTGGGAAGGCTGAGGCTGGAGAACCACAAGTTCAAGACCAGCCTGGGCTACTTAGTGAGACCCTGTCTAAGAAAAACAAAAAACAAAAAACAATTTTTATAGAAAAGGGGTTGGAGTTAAATCCAGATAAGATGTAATGCTTTACAATCTGATACTTTTTTAGAGTTATAGTGGGAAGGGGAAGGGAGGGATAAGAGAGGGTAATTGGGGGGGGGCACTCCTGGGGATAAATGCAATATCCAAAATATATACACATTTTATATTATTTTGTTAAAATCTTGTAAGATTGCTCAAAAATAAAATTAAAAAAAAAAAAGATTTCAGATCCTCTTCACACTACCTCAAAGCAAAAAAAAAAAAAAAATAGGGTTGGGGATGCAGGTCAGTGGTAGACTGTTTCTGTGTTTAATCCCCAAGGCTGCAAAGCCAAAAAAAAAAGAAAAAGAAAAGAAAAAAAAGAAAGAAAGAAAGAAATCACCACCAGCCCTGTATGGCCCTCTTTCCCCCCCATGGATTCTACATGGTTAAGAAGTTGATGAGACCGTTCTGTTGGTTGCCTGTCCATGGATGAAGGCCACTACTGCACCACCCTTCAGGCCGACGTACCTGAGCTTTTCACATCCAGCAAGTTTCCCGTGACGTCTTGTTATTCCTAGGACATGGAAACCTTCTGTCACACCTGAGCCATGACCCGGCCAGGGATCTTCACAAGGCTATTTGGGCCCCCATCACTATCTGGCCATTTCCAGGTCTTGTTCCCATTGTTGAGATCCAGCATGTGACATCGGTGTGCTCTCATCTTTTCTTGTTGTCCCAGTGCTTTCTCTGAAGAAGCACCCGGCACCCCCTTCAGCAGACATGGGCCTATAGAGGCAGCCGAGGTGGGTCCTGTAGGCCCCCTCTGCTTCTTTCCCACCCCATGCTCCAAGCAGTAACACAGTGGATGGGGGAAACACCAGGAGGAAAAGATAGATTCGAGTATTTAACACGACGCCACTATTGTCGTTGTTGGCATGCCAATCTCTCTCGAAGGCAACAGCAGTTTTCATTTGCAGGGGCAGAGCAGGGGCCCAGACACCTGACTCATCAGCTGGCTGAGAAGTATAAATTCTCCAATAAACAGAAAGCTCGAAGCATATTTTCCTGAGCACCTCTTGTGAGGGATGTCATGTGTTGGTGGCACTGGGGAAGTGGGGGGCAAGGCAGGGAAGGCTGGTGGGTGCAAAGAGTTTAGAATGCAAAGCTGGGAATCTGCCTTCATTTGGGTCCTGGCTCTGTCACCAACTGTAGAGTGGCCATCTAGAATCTCTCTGAGCCTCAGTTTCTATCAACAAAGAGGAAACAATAGCACCTACCCTTCCTATTTTGTAATGAAGTGGTCTCTGGGGAACACTGTGGAAATGGAGAAGACCGCTCGGAGAGGGTCATCACTTTTAGTACATGGAACAATCATGCTTGGGGATGGGGACTTAGACTGGGTGGGAAGAGCCTTGGACAGATAGACATACCCAAGCAAAGCAGACCTTTGGTGATGAACTTCAGGGACAGGAGGTCCGGTGGGCAGGGTCGAGAGAAGTGTTGCTAAGAGTGTGCTGAGGCTGGATTTGGAGGGTGGCCAAAGTCCTGCCAAATGAGTTAGGTCTTGATGGAGCAGACAGCGGGGGACCCATTGCAGGTTTTGGAGCAAGGGACATACCTAAAGGATGTGTAGAGATAGCAGAAATGATTCACAGCCTCCAAAGGTGATTTTAATTGGTAATGTTAGGCCTTTTCTTACTCCAGTCAAACAGGATCACCCCCACCTCGGAAGCTGTTCTTGAGTTGGCTGAGACTGTTACGCCCGAGTCTTGAGTCCCCAAAGACCACCAAGGAGCTGAATCCGATGCAAACACACGAGGGTCCTTTATTGCAGACTGGAGTCTGGGCTCTCTCCGTCAAGGACAGGGATGCAGAGGTCCAGGGAGAGAGAGAGAGAGAGCCTCCAGCCCAATACAGGGATACTTTTATAGGGTTTCACAGTGAAGTGGGAAATTCGAACAAAGCAGAATACAGGATTGGTTGATCTTCTAACATATATGATCTATTGCTATCAGCCATGGTACCCTTTGTCTTGGACTTCACCAAATATAGGTTGGAATGTTAAGAATTGACTCCTCAGCTCCTGATTGGCTATTTATTTGCTAAGGGTCAGTTCATCCAGCGGTATGAAACGTGGTTCGTTGTTCTTTGTTCTTAGAAAAGGAGAATTTAGGGCTACTTCAAATACTATTCAAAAATGAGGCCTCTAAATGACCCAGTTAAATTGTTTTACACTTTCTTTCAGCCGCAGTTGACTAAGCCCCTGCTCTGCTCCACTCGCACTCTCCCGCACTCTTCCCACACTCCCTCCTCGCACCCTCTTGCTCTCTGAGGCTTGCAAAGCCTTTGGCTCCTCCGCCCGCCCCGCACTCGCTCTCAAGACGCGCTTCCTCCTCTGGACTCCTATGATTAGCTCTGGCTGGACTCTATCTCTTTGGCAGCAGTTGTACCAGCACAGTTCTTTCTGAATGCACCCATGGTTCCTGCCTGAAACTGCCAATGCTCCCAAGCCACAAAAGTCCTTCCCTCCTTGCAGTTTCTGTGTTGGATGCCTCACTTCTGGGACTGTTTGTGGAAGGCAGTGGTTCTAAGCCCTACATGTTTTTGTTTTTGTTTTTTTAAGAGAGAGAGGGGGATGGAGGAGGATCAATTTTATTTTATTTTTTCATCAGGCTTTCTTTTCTCTGACACAGTTGTGTGTTTGGTGCTTGGGTTCAAACCTTGGTCCTTGTGCATGCCAGGCAAGCACTTTAACCACTGAGCCACTGCTCCAGTCCCTTCGGTGGGCTTTGAGATCCATGGCCCACCTCTGACAAGTAGGCATCCTGCCTTGTGATTAGATTACACTGTGCCTGCCTGGGATACACCGGGGCACAGAAAGAAAGAAGCAGGATTTCAGTTTATATTTATTGTGATACCTATTTTTTTTCAAAGTGCAAGTTTTTGCAATCACTAGCTGTAGTGGGACAGTAGTAATGATAATAACAGCCGGCAGCCCTTGAGCATTTACTGTGGCCCAATTCTCATCTAAGCATCTTACACTAAGAGCTTAGCACTTCACAAAAACCAGATGAGGTGGGTACTGTTATTAATCCCACTTTAGAGATGTAGGAACTGAGCCCAGAGAGACTGATTACCTGGCCCAAGATCACACCACTAGAAAGCAGCCCAGCTAAGATTCAAATGCAAGTGGATTCCAGCATTCATCTTTTATCCACAATGCCAATCTGCTTTCATGGTACACTGTATAATTTATTTAAAATAAATAATATATACAAATAAGATGTAGATACAAGGGAGACCTGCACAGCATTTTTTATTGATAAGGTTTGATAACAAAATATTTGAACTATGATGCAGACTATGAGTCCTTGAGGGAAGGCCTAAATCTCACTCTGTCCATTCCACCCAGAGGCTAACGGGCACATGGGGTCTAATATATAATCAATAAGTACCTGCACACTTCTGGAATCATCTACTGACAGATAATCACGACTAATTATTGATTCTTGCCACATGCCAGGGACATCATACTTAATCTTCACAACAATCCTGTGGGGCTATCGTTACGTTTAATTTGCAAAGGAGACACAGCAGCTAAGCGACTTGTCAGAGTCCAGACCTGGAACCCTGACTGCGGGACTGTGCGGTTCCTTGTGATGCACAGGTCCACAGTTCATGCAGGTAGCTGGAGTCGGAAGGATCAGGATGGAGGCAGAAGCTGGCTGGGTACTCCTAGGTGATTCTTTTGCCAGGCAGGCCCTTCTCTATTTGCTTGGTAGGCAGGCACCTAACTATCCCCAAATAAGCTAGGGTGGCAGGCTATGGTGACCTCCTGCAGGGAGCTTGCTGCAGTCAGCTGCACCTGCTGGGCCGTTCCCGCCTTACCTTTCCCATCGGACTTGGGGCGCCCTAAGCGCGGGGCTGGGGCTACTCAAGGGGAAAGCGTGGGTGGGCCTAGCCCGCGCCCTTCCACCCTGGGCTGCTCCTCCTCCTCATCTCCTCCCACGTGTCCTCTCCGCGCTCGCTCGCTGTCCTTCCTCCCCGCCCCTCACCCGCGGCTGCAGTCCTCCCGGCGGCCGGCAGAGGGGGCCGCCGTGCCGCCGCGGGCCGCGCCCCTCCAGCGCGCGCTTCCTGTGAGGTCAGGTGGGAGGAAGCGGCCCGGAGCCGCCGAGTGGACGTCGCCGCCGAGGTCGGAGCCGCGCCTGCAGGTGGGTGTCCGCGCGGGGGCGGCGGGGGACGCAGCGCAGCGCTCCCCGCCCCGCGCGCCTGGCCGCAGAGCGGGCGTCCGCCCCCGAGGCCGCGCTGGCGCCCGGGCAGCGCCCCTCCGCAGCCCCTACCCGTCGCGTCGGTGCACCCGGGGCCCACCCAGCGGGGGCGGCATGACAAAGCACAAAGAGACCGCGCCCCGGCCAGCGGGCTTCCGAAAGCCGACCCTGCGGAGCCTCCTCCGAGCCGCGGGCGTAGGACAGGGGCTCGCATCCCCTGGGGGAGTGGGTGACCCGACCGCTTTGGAGGATTCAGATGAAAACTGCGGCTCATCCACTCGGGGAAAATGGCCTTTGCGCAGACTCGGGGAGGGGCGTGCAAGGGCGCCTAACCCACGGGCACCCTTGGGTCCGCAGAGCGAAGACCTCCCAGTGCCAGTGCAGCATCCAGCTTACTGTTTTGGGAAGGCCGTGTCCAGTCCCCCTTTAGCAAAGGACCAAAGGACTTAGCGATGGTACCCGAGAGGCGAGGGACAGGTGGGGGGCGTGCCCCTCCGCAGCAAAGCTCCCTCCTCCCTGGCACTGGCCAGGGCCGTGTGCGTCCAGTGTGGTCGCCGTTGTGTTCTAACCCCAGGTAGTGGACCTCAAGTAACCCTGAGCACCCCAGGTCTTCCTGGGGTACCTGGCTGGGGAAGGCCCAGGTTCTTGGCATTTGCTCCCATGGGGAGCACCACCTGGGGCTCATTTTTAAATGGAAGGGGAGTTGAGAACAGCGAATCCTGGTGCCCCGGTCTCTTATTAATGCCCAGAAAAGACCCTGGCGCCAGAGTTGCTGCTTCCTGTGCATGCTGCCTGGGGATGTAGGCTTCATGAGCTACCTAAACTCCCTGGACTGCCACCTGTGCGGTGGCTGTGCCCCTACCTATCTCAGGAGCGGTGGAGGTGTAAGAGCGGTGGTGAGCCTCACTGGGCTTTCCACCCTGCCTGGGCACAAGCAGGGCTTCTAGTCCCAGCTGTGCTGCTGTTCCCGGTTAGTAATAAAACTCCTTCCTCAGGGATCCTTTCCATAGTTTTTCTACTGGATAAATGTCTGAAAGATTTTTATCCCACAAACAATTTGCATTTTTCCTCATATTAATTGGACAGCATCCACTCAGGGTGGGTACCAGGTGAGCACCACTGGGAGCATTTGACTCTGGGCCACATGGTTTCTTCCCCAGCCCTCCACCCTGGCTATTAATTACAGGTACAGCCAGTAGGGACCTGCAGCTCCTGGAGGATGGTGCGGATCTTGGCCAATGGGGAAATCGTTCAGGATGATGACCCACGTGTGAGGACCACCACCCCACAGAGAGGTAGCGCTCCTCGGCAGGTAGGTACCCATCCTCTGGGGAAGGGGACCCACTGGCCCTCTCTGTTCTGGTTATTCCTCAGCTCCCAGAAGTCTCTCTTGCTGGTCAGTAACCTTCTATAGTCTGAAGCCCTCAAGCCCTCTTTGTAAAGAGCGGAGCAGGGGAGTGAAGAGAGTTAAGACCTGGGGAGAATGCAGGGGATTTACTGCCTCCCCGGTGCTCTCTCCTTTGGGTGGCCTCAGACTTTAAACCCAAGAGCTCTCCTTCCTTCAGCCTAGTTAGTGAACCCTGCAGCAGTCATTTTAAAAGTGTTGGATAGGAGAAAAATTGGAGAGTGAGTAGAAGAGATGAGCTATGGCCACAGAACAATTTCAAAGACAGGAGTGCCCAAGAGCCATGCCCATGCCAGGCCCCCCGCTGCCTTGGTCACTTCCTGCCTTCTCTGCCCTGGGTGCCTCTCCCTGGGCATTACATGGGGAATATGCACTGGCATGTTCTGTGCTCTGAGAGCTTGTGATCCAGTTGGGATTCTTAAGAGTGGCATCCTGGGATTGCTAAGGGAGGAGGGAGTGGCCCAGCCTATGGTACCCCCTGACTGGTACCTCAACTTCAGGAAAACTTCCTCTGCATTCATTTGTTTCTCTTGTCTTCACCTTCCAGGGCTTTCTCAACAGGGGGCATGGTGGCCCCCCAGGTGGGCCTGGCCCCCGCCCACAGCAGGCAGGTGCCAGGCTGGGGGCTGCCCAGTCCCCCTTCAATGACCTCAACCGGCAGCTGGTAAACATGGGCTTCCCCCAGTGGCATCTCGGGAACCATGCTGTGGAGCCAGTGACCTCCATCTTGCTGCTTTTCTTGCTCATGATGCTGGGTGTTCGTGGCCTCTTGCTGGTGGGCCTCGTCTACCTGGTGTCCCACCTGAGCCAGCGGTGACCTTGAGGGCTGATGGGGTTGGTGTGTGGAGAGGGACTTGCTGGGCCTTGGTGTGAGAGCAGGCACATGGGGAGGGCATCGAGTGGGCCTGGAAGGTGTGGTGAGAGGGACCATGGGTGTGGGTTTCCCCCTTGTGTTAAGCATGAGGCAGAGGGAGGCTCTAGTCTAGCATCTCCAGGTTTAGGGTGGGTACCCTGATTGTCATGAGATGCTTCCTGGTGATATAGGGGCTCCATAAAGAGGCACAAAACCTGAGCAAGAAAGGTGTTCTCTTTCCAGTTCTTGTTAACCCTTTTATGCCAAGAAGGAAGTCTCAACTTGGTGCCAACGTGTTGTGATGCCTCCCGAACACAAACTGACTTCCCCATTACCGGGGGCGGTCCTGGGGCTTAGGGAAGGTGGGAGAAGTTTCCAGACTTTTATAGCATTGTTTCGTTTTCATGGCGTATTTTTATTGGCTACCTTTTATTTATGATGAGGGGTACTGGCATTCTATTTATTGTGACGTTTTCAATAAATAGATTTGAAAATGAGTCCATGTAAAGAAATTTATAAATATCGTGCAGCTGCACAGATCTGGAAGCGATGATGACGGTGGCTTGGGTGTGGTTGGGCAAGGGAAGCAGGGCACAGCAGGCTGATGGGCCTTCAAGGTGGTTTCTGAGATTTTCTTAGTAGGCTCCGAAGCTGGGAGGGGAGGGGCAGGTGACATCTGGGCTTGGGCCCCTGCCTGATGCTTCGAGTGCTTCTAGACTCACACTGAGCTTTGTGGGGAGGGCTTCTCTGGCCAGAATGGCTGGTGAGGCTTTAGGGTAGGCAAAGCCAGGGTACAGAGCTGTGGTCTCCCTTGCCTAGGGGCTCTGACGAGAGGCTGCTCAGTCCCACTCAGCCTCCCGAGGCTCTTGTGAGCCCTGACTGCAGCACACTGACTTAGAAGGCATGTGTATGGATTGGAGCCCTGACTTCTGTGAGAGGAGGCCCTGGGTATGGAGCTCTGCCAGGGAGGCAGTGGGTGGATGTGGCTCTGGGCCCACAGTGAGCCAAGGGTTGTAGGTCAGAGGGAGTCTGGGGAAGCCTGAGGACTTTGCCTGCCCCAGCCCCAGACTCCTCACCCTTTCAGGGTCCTCCGGGTTTGGGGGTAGACAGCACATGGTGAGTGGCCAGGGCTGGCAGCACACAGGGAGAAGGAGGAGATGATTCCATCCCTCCAGAGGCCTGCTGTGCTGCCCAGAACAGAACCTTCTTCCACAGGCCTCTGTGCCCTGTTGCTGTCACGGGGGTGGTAGCCTTTGTCACAGACATTGCTGGGGAGACTTTGTAGCACTGGAACAGGATTCCTTTCTCAATGTTTTCTGTGTCTTTATTTCTTGGGTGATTGTGACATGTGTTTCCTTTATGATGAGCATTTAGGGGGTGCTGTCTGGCTCTTAACCTCTACTCTGGGACCTGGGCAAGGGGAGGCTGGCTTGGCTGGTGTCCCAGCTACTTCTGTGGGATGTCCACCTACTGCTCACCTGGACCCTGAACTCCTGCAGTTCCAGCCAAGCCAACCACAGGGAGTACCCCCGGGTGTCCCCCGGTCCTCCAGTTCCCTTCTCTCCTCAGCTTTTCTCTGTGGGGTTGGGTTTTCTCCTTTCAAAGTAGACTCAATATATAAAATACCTTTAGGGGTGTGAATCATGGATGGGAGCATGTTCCTCGGGCAGCCTGTCTGCTCCAGATACAGATTTTGATGGTGGGCTTCCGCCTAGTGGGTATCCTCATTGGGAGGTAGGAGGTGTGGGTGGGCTGGGCTGCCTTATAGATTCTGACCCTGCCCAAGAGGGCAGACTCCAAGGGAGAATTCTGCTCACCTCCAGGGCTAATCCTCAAGCCCTGTGTCCACGTCAGGTTGGATTCAGCTGCCCCATGAAGGGAACTCCTGCATTCTGACTTATGTCTCTTTCACCCCAATCTCAGCATCTGGTCTTCTGGGACCTTTGTACTACAAGTTTCAAGCCCTTGGCTCTCTTAAGTTCTTCATCTCTCCAGCTAGTCCTGGAGGTGGGGGCCACATTTCCACCTCCTCAGAGGGAGACATGAAGCCTGAGATCACAAAAAAACACTCCAGCTTTGCTGCATCCCCAAGGAGCCCTCTGCTAGCTCCCCATTCCGGGACTGAGACCAGTACAGGCCAAAAGCATGGGAGGGATCAGTCTCTCTAATGGAGCTTGCTGTGAGCCCAGGGGAAACCGAGGGGCAGTGGTTAGGGCCTCCGCTCACCGGATGCCTGACCTTGCCAGGGGAGGAAAGCTGTCCTGTTCCTGTGGCCGGTGGGCACAAGAGTCAGCCATTTGCAGGCCCTGCTCTGCTTTCTCTGCACCCATGATCTTGGACAATTCCCAGCCTCCTGAGCCTTGCTTTCCTCATTGCTAAGAAGGTAACAATCTGGTCCGTTCTGCCTTTCCAAGCACTATATATATTTTTTTTTTAATCAGGGGTGGAACCCAGGGGCACTTAACCGCTAAGCCACATCCCCAGCCCTATTTATTTATTTATTTATTTATTTATAGACAGGGTCTTGCTGAATCGCTGAGGCTGGCTTTGAACTTGCCATCCTCCTGCCTCAGCCTCCTCAGCATCTGGGATTACAGGCCTGAGCCACTCACTGTGCCTGCTTCTTGGAGCGTTTTAGGAGGGCAAAGGAGGCATGGAAGGCCCAGGATGGACAAGGGCTGGGGAAAGGATGACTGTACCAGTCCCTGAGCACCACAGGTCCCAGGCCGGAGTCTTCAGCCCAGAGTGGCCACCATGTTCTAGGCACTGGGGATCCCCTGGCTAGGGTAGTGCTGGGCTTTTGAGACCAGTGTTGCCCCCTCCCCAACTGTTGATGATGTGCAGCTGCTCCTGGAAGCCGAGGGGCTCGTTGCAGGTCCCTAGTGTCAGCACGGGGTGCTGTTTGCTGACAACGTGCAGCACCTGGCTCCCTGCCAGTCACTTTACATCACTGAATTGTCACCAGAGCCTTATGACACAGGTACTCTCCCTGTCACCTCTATTTTGCTGCTGAGGAGACTGGAGAAGGTTAATAACTTGTGCTGGGACTTAGAGTGAGCTGGAGCAGAGCTAAGATTGAAACAGGTTCAAAGTCCACCCCCTGGGCCGTTCCTCTGTTTGGCCTCTGTTCCACATCACTCACTGCAGAGACCCGACAGATCGGCTGCCTGAGGCGGAGGGCATGCAGGTAGGTATGTGGATGCTGACTGCCACTGCCCAGCCGGGTGGCCTCCACAGCTTCCCAGCTTTACTGCAGACAGGAAGGGGCTGCAGCCCTCTTTCCTGCTTTTCCAAGTGGGTGACATTCCCACTGCAAACCAACAAGTGGAGAAATCCAGTTCTTCCCAAGTCCTGGAGGGCATTTACAGGGTGGTGGTCCAGAGCGGGAGGGGACAGAGGCAAAGGGCTCTGCTGCCAAAGCTAGATGGAGAGCAGGACTGCAACTGCCCTGCAGGACACAATGGGAGAAGCAAGTGAGCCCTGCTGCCGCCACCCAGAGCCTACAGGAGCTGCAAGAGGAAGTTCAGGGAGCAGATGGTGAAGAGCTCCAGTGGATTACAGAGGGTGTGGGTGCAGGTGTGTGTCTTTGATCCTTTGGTTTGGGCATGGGGGAAGACAGAAACCAGATGGCTTTAGGAACCCAGAGAGTGGAAGAAGTTAAAGCTTTCAGGATGAATCCTGAGCCAGGTGTGGTGACACACACCTGTAATCCCAGCGGCTCAGCAGGCTGAAGCAGGAGGATCTCAAGTTCAAAGCCAGCCTCAGCAACTTAGCAAGAGCCCTAAGCAATTTAGAGAGATCCTGTCTCAAAAAAAAAAAAAGTAAATAAAATAAAGGGCTGGAGATGAGACCCGGTGGTTAAGTGAGTGCCTCCGAGTTCAATCCCTGGTACCAACCAACAAACAAAAAAGAAAAGGTGGGCATAGCAACTGACTGGAGCACCCTGGCAGGGCAGCACAGGGCTGGGGGCAGTGCCTGGGGACTGATCTCCAGCTTTGTCCCCCTGGTGTGCAGAGTTCCAATTCCCAGCTCTGTCTCTTATTAACCAGTGACCTCAGACACATTCCACCTTCTCCCTGGAACTCCAGGTCCTCACCTGTCCTTTATAGGATGGCAAGATCCAGGGCACTCAGGGGAAGCATCAGTAGAGGTTCTGGCACCAGGTTATCGCCTAACAGTTACCATCACCCATAAAACAGTGGAACTATGATTTATGTAACTTTTTCTTTTTACAGTAACTCTCATAATACTTATTTTAAAATCATATTATACATTACTTTAAAAAGGAAGCCTCATATTGCTATTACAAATGGAAAGCCAGCCTACTTTCCGTTCTTAGTAGATATTCATACAGGTAAATGGCGTACAGAGGAAACAGCATTCTACAGGGTTTCTTTTTCTTTTCTTTTCTATTTTTTTTTTTTTTTGTATCAGGGATTGAACCCAGGGATGTTTAACCACTGAATCACATCCCCAGACCTTTTTATTTTTTATTTTGAGATAGGATCTCGCCAAGGTGTTGAGGCTGGTTTTGAACTTTCCATCCTCCTGCCTCAGCCTCCCATTCGCTGGGTGCACTCTTCCATTTAAGCTAGCCACTGAGGTTGTCCAAGGCTTGAAGCCCGATGCCTGCTTTCTCTGTTTAAAAAGTCAGTTTACAAGGCTTTGGAAGGGTGTTGAAGACCCACTAGCACCTCACCAAGAGACTCTAGGGTGGACTCAAAGGACTAAAGAGAAATGTGGAGAGTGACTTTCTGGTGTGACTCGGTGCTGATTATGAGTGTCCCCAATTATCTTGTTCATTTACCCAGCACTCTGTACCTTGTCAGGTGGAACAGCTTCCCTGAGTGCATGATCCTGGGCAAGCTATTCTTTAAAATTTTCTCTCATAAGGCGATGTATTTTCCTGGTTCAGAGATCAGGCAATACACGTGTAGACAGGGAAGTCTTGTTGTTCCCCTTCCCCCGGTCCCCATGCATCCATCCTGTCACTACTGCTCTTAGTGTCTTCTAAGTCCTTCTGGAATTTAGTTATTCAAATATAAGCAAACATGAATATTCTAATTTTTCTCATGTTTTTATATATATGATAGAAAATCAGACACATTTTTTTCTGCCCCCCCTTTTTTTTCTGTTTTCAATTGCTCTGGGCTTATTTTATACTAAAGAGCTTCAGAGTTATTGTCCCTCTCTTGGTCTCAGTTGACCCCCCAGGGCCTTGCTGCTCCAACCCTGCAACTCCACAGGGTGAATTTCAACAGAAATGCCTCCACTTCCCCAGGGGCCAAGCAGGAAGCTCCTCGGATGGTTGGATTAAGTCCTAGGTGAGTCCCGCAGACATTTGGGGAGCATCTCCTGTGTGCCAAAGAAGTTGAGAGAGGAGTAGCCTTGGAAGTCACAGCCTGGTTGGCTTCCGCTGTCCCCATAGCAGCCAGGGTGCGATTCCTATCCTCATCTGACAGCAGCCGTGCTGAGGCTGCTCTCCACAAGGAGAGCCTCCAGACTCCTCCAGCACTCTCAAGGTAGTGACCTTCCCAGGCCAGCTTCTATTCTGAAAAATCACACCAGGCTAGAGTTCCCTGAAGGCCTCTCTCAGCTCCAGAACCCAAAGATGCTGGCCCCTGGCCCAGCCTTGCCTGTAGCAGTTTCAGTTGACTACGGCTACCTGGCCAGCCATGGCCAGTGTCAGTGTCTTCCTCCTCTGCCACCCTGTTTTTGATGAAAATCTGAATTGAGGTTAAGGGAAGCCATGGAGAGTGACCCACCCCAGGCCTCTAACTCTAATGAATAGGTTCCTTTGTGCACCAAGCCAGGAGACCCCAGCCAGTTTAGCTGTAGACCGGAAGAGTTTTAAAAGTTATCCCATTGCGCCACCTGGTGGAGCATCTGGGTGGAAGCTGGGCGTCCCTTCAGGGACCCTTCCCTTCTGCTCCGGAGAGGCGCTGCTCAGCCAGCCCAGTCCTGCCACTACCTCACAAGTTCTGTGACATTCGTTGGCAAGATCTGTGGTGCCAAGCGTTAGTAACTGCACAATAATTCCTCATTTACTGCATCCTCATCCTGGGCCGAGCCTCCTGCCGGGAATAGTCACAACTCTCATTTCATCCTCTCCCAAAGAAAAAGAAAAGTCTTTTCCTGTTGACGGATGGAATGCAGCTCACACAGATGTGTGAGTTATGCGTAGTTGCAGAGATGGCGGGCAGAAGATCTGGGACCTGCCCCCCCAGTCCCCAGCAAGCCATGAATCTGGGAACCCCAGGGTTGGGGGGTGGCTGAGGACCTCCAGGAGAAGGATCTGTCGTGGGGTCAGTGGGATGGTTTTCAACCAGTCCTTCTGGTGTTTGAGTGTTCAGTGCATGAGACAGAATGAGAAAGTTTAGATCTGGTTGTTTTCTAGCTCAGGGTTCCTGTCATCCTGTGGGGTGACCCTGCGGAAGGACATGTGCACCTTCTAAGGCTCTGTGCTTTCTAGGTGGTGGTGGGGGGTGGTGGCTTGTCTAGCATAGTCCTTCCTGGTGTGGTGCCTGCTGGCCCCTCTTGCATCCTCCTGTCTGCACTCAGGGCCCAGTGCCCAGGAGTTTCCTTGGGTAAATGTGACGTGTGTGTGACATGGTTGTCATTCATGATGTGGTGTCTGTTGCCTGGCATGTCTTTCTCAGAGGAAGCAAGCAGCAGGCAAGTCAGGAAACCTCTCGCTTGTGATTGTGTGCCTTCGGGAAAGTTACTCACTGTGCCTCAGTTTCCTCCTCTTGGAGATGGTGCTAACATGTCACGAGAGACCTGCGTATTAGTGCCTGGCACACAGCACTGCGTGGTATGGTGCATATCAGACTAGGCCCCATAGTGCTCCTCAGTGAAACTGGCCATCCTGTGTCAATCAAGGATATTTAAAATACAATTAGCTTTTGAAATTCTTTTTTTTTTTTTAAGAGGGAGACAATGAGAGAGAGAGAAAGAGAGAATCGGTTTTATTTAGTTTTTCATGTGGCTTTTGTTGCTCTGAGACTTCATGGTGTATGTGGATGCTGGGGTTTGAACTCGTGTACTTGCGCATGCTGGGCAAGCGCTGTAACTGCTGAGCCACCACTTCAGCCCAGCTTTTGCAATTCTGGGAAGGGAAAAAAGAATTGAAAATTTTCCCAGTGTGGCTCGAGCAAGAAATTTCCCCGAGGCTTCGGCCTGCGCAAGTCCCCCCTGCGACCTGAAGGGGGCGTGTTTCTTCTGTAGCCCTGAGCTATGCTCATCCTGAGCAACCACGTGCTTCTGAGGGAAGTCTCTAAAGTATGGATGCTGTGAGCAAGGGACTGGACAAGACGCCGTGTTCCAGGCAGTGTGTGGAGGACCTCGCATGTAGCATCCCAGCTCTTCAAATTGTTCTGTGGATAAAATAAGACTCAGAGAGGCCAGGCAACTTACCTGAAGCAACCCAGTTAATAACTGGCAGGATTTGATCCCAGGCCCCTCTGTGCCCAAGTGTTAGGTCCTCCCTTGACGTCACACTCTCTGTCAGGGTCAGGTGAAGCCAGCCCCGAGGAGCCTCCATCACATTAAGGCATTTCTGTTGTCCTCCTGGGTTTGAGTCCTTCAGCTCTTGCTCTATGGGGCCCTGTCCGTGGCTGCTGAGTTTCTCACCCCTCCTTTAGCTCTGCCCCCAGTCATCCCTATAAATGATTCAAGTTTCTCGTCCTAGATTATGTCCACCTTAATTTGTCCAGGAAGTCCTCTTTCTCTTGCCAAACTCCTTCCCAATCAATTAAGCTAACTCATGCCAAGGCTGTTGAGCCTGCCATCTGTGAGGAAAGCCCTGTGGCGGGTCACCCTGGTTCCCACAGGCCAATGGTGGAGGCAGTGTATTCATTACCAACTACAGTTGGGTGGTTCAGAGCCTTCTGAGGACAATAAATAAATAAATAAATAAATAAATAAGAAAAGAAACCACCAAAGTTCTCCAAATAAACGTCATTTGTCTTTCACATAAAAGTCAGGAGTGCGGGCTGGAGTGGTGGCTCAGTGGTTACTGCACTTGACTGGTATGAGCGAGGATCCAGGTTCAAACTCCAGCACTACGTACACAACAAAGTGTCAGAGCAACGAAAACCAGATGAAAAACTAAATAAAATTGATTCTCTCTTTCTCTCACTGTCCGTCTCTCTTAAAAAAGAAAAAAAAAATTCAGGAGTGGACAATACAGAGGAGGGCCAGGCTCCTTCAGACATAAAGTTATTAAGGGTACATAGCCCTCTTATCTAGCAGCTCTGTTTCCTGGTCCAAACATGGCTTCGAGGCTCCAGCCATTATTCCTGTCAGCAGGAAGGAGGACGAGGCAAAGATCAATCCTTTCTGACCATTCAGATCAGGCGGCTCCCTAGTCACACGCTCCCTTGGCACCTTGCTTCCCCTTGAAGAGGGCAAGTAAACTCAATCCTTGTGTCACCTTGTTTTGTCTGTCCTTCACTCTTACTTGCCTTCCAGCTGACTAGAAGGTACGCAGTCTGTCATCAAATCTATCTTCTGTTTTTCTAGTCCTACTGTCCAGCCTAGTGTTTGGCAAATAGTGTATCTTCAAGAAAAAGTTACGATAGAAGGGCCCCCGAGGTTGGGCCCTGTACTTGTCTTGGCTATCACGATGAGTCAGAGTGGCCCGGCCCCGGCTGTATGGAGTCTATGGTGAGTGCTGCTATGGGCCGGGCCCTGCGCTGACAGCTCTATGTGCATGGCCTCCTTTAAGCCTCAACAGAACCCTGAGAGGTGCTTGCTACTTCTACCTCCACTTAGGAAGTGGGAAACCGGAACAAGCAGGACAGCTGGGGTTTGAACTTGGCGGTCCAGATCAAAGCCTCTGTTCACCTCCTGCCTTTCTGGGACAGCAGGGGGCCTGTGGAGCCCTCTGGCCTCCTGCTCTGCAGCCCTGGCCCCTTGATCTCCAGGACAGCTTGGTTGCAGCACATTCAGTGAGAGACGCTCAGCACGCATGCACGCATCCCCTATGAGGCTCCTCTCCTGCAGACATGGAGGAATCTCCTTTGGCCAGTTCTCCTTCTTTAACTTATTTCTGGGAGCCTTTGCAGGTGCAGGGGCTCTTCCAGACCACAGAGGGTGGGGAGATGGGGCTGCAGTAGTCAGGGCCTGCGACTCATCTTGCAGGGGTGCCTTGTGCACCGCAGCTTCAGCACCTGCCTTGCTCTCAGGGGGCTGCTTGGCTAAGGGAAGGTGATTGGGACCTCTAGTGCCCTCCTGCACCCAGCTCCCTGGAACCACGTGGGGCTTACACAGCCTCCACCTGCAGGCTCTTCAAGCTGGATGCGTTCTGTGGCTCGCTTGACTGAAGTGCCCGTCTGGCCCACAGGGCATCTGAGGCGGGTTTTGGAGGAGGATGCTAGTATGGTACCTGTCTAGGTCCCTGAGGATCTGGGAAGGAGGTTGCCTGGGGCCACACAACTCTGGCCACTGCTGCCTTGCTTCCAGTAGTTACCAGCAGGTGGCGCCAGGCACCCAATTGCCACTTAGCTTCCAGAAAAAAGGTTGGGGGGTTGGGCAAACTGGTGCCTGGGAGCAATGAGGGCCAGAGGCAGGCTTTGGGGCCCAGCCTCCAATCGCCTCCTCTCTAGTGCCCTGTGATTCAGCACCCAGATGCAGAGGAGGGGCTAGGGGCCCCGAATTGGGTGCCTCTGGTCCAGACTCAGGTGGTTGTGTGGTCTGCCCACAGGCACCTAGGGCGCACTCCATTTTTTCAACTTGAATACATGACAGCCAGAGATGAGCACAGGCGACTCTCCTTGGGGTCCCCTTCACCTCTCTCAATGCACACATGGGTACACTCCCTCACTGAGCGCACAGAGCACGTCCTGCCAGGCTGACTGTTTCCGGGCACCTCATCCCCTCCCTCTTCTTTCTTTCTTTCTTTTCTCTTTTCTCTCTCTCTCTTTCCTTCCCTCTCCCAAGCCTCCCCCTTCCTCTCTTTCCTTACTCTCACCCCCCCCCAGTTCTCCCAGGGATCCTACAGGTCTAGCCCCACCCCCAACCAACACCTCATCTGCAGAGGCAAACAGGGACGAATACCAGTGAGTTCCAGGATGTGGTTTCCATGGCAACAGTGCATCTCCTGCCTCCCTGGTGCTCAGCCTTGGGCAGGTTGCCGTGGAGACTCACCTCACTGAAGACTGATTTGTGGGACTGTTTTTCTTCCTTACTTCATCTCTTCCTTTTTCTAGAAATGTAACCAACCCAAATGTCTTTTCCGCGGTTGGGGTACACCTGGAAGCCTTTGCACATGAAGGGCCGGAAAGCGTATCATTAACACAAGTTTCCCTTGGTAGCCCTCTTGCCTGTCATGGGGGGCAGAAGGCACCTCCCAAGGCCAGTCGAGGTGTCACTGCAGAGAAACAGGTTAAAGCTGACCTGGTTTCCACCTTCAAGGCCCTTCACTCAATGCGTGGAGCTGGTGGAGAGCCACCCCAAGAGCGTCTGGCAGCAGCCATCATCCTTAAGAGTAGTGGTGGCTTTGGAGAGAAGGTGGGAGACAGGCAGAGGGGCTGGTGGAGAGAAGGAGGCGGGTGGCGCCAGGAAGGGTAGGTTAGGAGAGGGAAAGTGCTGGGGGAGAGTGAGATAAGGAGCCTGGAGCGATGGAGGGCGGCCCCAGGCAGCAGGAGCCAGGCCCTGAGGCCACAGCAGGAGTATTTCTCTGGTGTTAATGACCTTTATAAATCACTCTGCAGCCCCAAACCCAAAGCAGGCCTCCCCTTTCTCTGCCAAGTAGAGAATCTGTTTGTCGACATACAAGCATATTAAGCACATTGTAGCTCTCTTTCCCCCCAAGTTGAAAGCCATTACAATAATTAATTAAGGCAGGAGATTAATTAAAGAGTCGTTTCCCCCATTCTCCCCAAATAGATCAATCAGGGGGTGGGGGAACATGTGCTAGATGCAGACAGAGGGAGGGGGCTCTGGAGGAGATGGCAGGGCAGGGAGGCATATGCAGGCGGCTGGACACAAAGGATACCAGTGGGAGGGGCTGGGGACTCAGGGGGTTGGCAGGGAGGCCCCAGAGGGCTGGGGGAGCTTGCTCTGCTTCCAAGGACCTGTGGCCAGCTTCCCCTCCTGCTTTTCACAGCATGAGGGTCTCCGTCACCATGGAAACAGGCCTGAGGGGACAGGAAGGAATATTGGCCCTCAGGGAATGCTGTGTGACAGGTCAGAGCTCCCTGGGGGTTTCAAGGCCTCCAGAGGCCTCTCTGTGACAGATGTGGTGCAAGAGCCAGTGTCCTCTCACTCCAATCCCAGCTTAAAACTAGCTCACCACAGGACCATCACCATCCTGATGACCAGCCTGACAGCACGTGTTGAGTGCATCGCACGGAAACGGGCAGCTTAGCGTAGCCCAGGCTGAGCTGTCAGTCACTTTGCCAGATTTGAGATCTCCAGGATTCCTTTCTTCCCTCCTCCTTCCTTCTGTCCCTCCTTCCTTTCTTTCCTTCTGCCCTCTCTTTCCTATTCCTTTGACCAATCTGCCTTTCAGCTTAATTGCTAAGAATTATTTATATAATGTAATGCGTTCCGTATGGAGCATTTTCAGCCCCCGCCACCAGCTCCAGGCCACGGTGCCCCAAATGGTCCCGCTGAAACATCATTTGGGTTAAATGCACCATCTCTGCAGCTGTTCCAGAAGACCCAGCACTATCAGTATTTAGACATAAAAACACGTATGGGATGGATTAGGGCAGAAGGAGAGCTCACTCATAATTCTTATACACAATACATAGAATGATTCAAAGAGGAGTGTGTGTTCACCAAGAAGGAGGGAGAGGAATCCCCAATGCTATACAAGGGACCCGTGTGTGTGTGCGTGTGTGTGTGTGTGTGTGTTTGATAGTTGTGTTTTATGAGCCCGTGTGTTTTTGTGTGTATTGAGGGAGCAGCTGTGGGATAAATGCAAAGTAAACTAATAACTTTTCTAAAGAAAAGTTAAAGCCCAATAGACCCTGGCAGTGATGGATTAAAAAAATATAATAAATTTATTTGCAGTGCTGGGGATTGAACCCAGGGTCTCACGTGTGCTAGGCAATTCCACCACCAAGCCACATCCCCAGCCCAATGGCCATGGATTCTGAAGGTGACAGATAGTGAGAGTGGGCCTGTGGGGAAGGGGCTGTGGAGCTAGCTGCCCTCAGCTCATACTGCGACCCCTCAGGACAAAGCCAGAACCACAGTGGGGTTTGAAAGTGGGTTTTGTGCTCAGACCCCTTCTCTTGGCCACTGTGAATCCAGCCCAAGCCCTTAACCAGCATTTACCAATGCCTAATGTCAAGCTTTCCTTGGACACAGATGGGGTTTGTCACAGGGGCTATCCCTCTGCAATTCTTGAGATTCTACCTGGATGTTTTCTCCAACGTCAAGAAACGCCCCCAAGGGGCTGGAGTGGTGGCTCGGCAGGTACGGCGCTTGCCTGGCATGCGCAAGTACGTGAGTTCAAACCCCAGCACCACCTGCACAATGAAGCCTCAGAGCAACAAAAGCCACATGAAAAACTAAATAAAAATTGTTTCTCTCTCTCTCTCTCTCTCTCACTGTCCCTCTCTCTTTAAAATAAAAAGAAAGAAAGAAAGAAAAAGAAACTCCCCCAAGCCTGGAGTTCCCTCCACGGTTATGGTCAGGGTCCTGGCGTCCCGAGATGCTCATCCGGAGGACGAGCAGCTGATCCCTTTGCTGGTCACCTCGCCTTCTTGTCTGGAAGTCCCACATGTGAAACACAGAAGCCGAGCTGCTGTAGCCTAGCTAGGCCTTTGGGGGCGAGGGTGGGCCGAGGGGTGCAGGTCTGGAGCCTCACCCTCCACTGTGACCTCCTCTCAGAGTCAGGACCAGAGCGTGGACCTTACTGCTGCGTGCCTGAGTGTGCTGGTCAGTTTCCATCACTGAGACGAAGGCCTAAGACAATTAGCTGGCTCTGGGTTCAGAGGGTTCAGTCCCTTGTCACTTAGCCCCATATCCTTTGGGCCTGAGCAGCGCAGTACAACATGCTGGGAGCATGTGGTGGAGGAGCTGCTGTCCTCATGGTGGCCAGATACAAAAGGAGAGAGACAAGAAGGCGGCAGGGGGTCCATTAGGGACACCCCCAATGACCTAAATTCCTTCCACAAGACCTCACCTCCTGAAGGTTTCACCACCCAGTGCCATTGCAGGTTGGGGACCAAACCTTTAACACATAGGTCTTTGGGGGACACTCGAGATCCAAACTATTGGCCTGCCCAGAACGCGAAATGCTCCCCTGTCATTCCAGGCCTCTCCCAGTGCTCCTGCCCTCTGAAGGACAAGTGGGGCCATCTGCCAGGCCTCCTGAAATTTTCCTCTTCAATTCCAGGTGCAAGGCTTCCGATTGCCCTGCATGGAGCTACCACTGTCTGTGGCAAAACAAAGCTGTGGTAGGACAGTAGGAGGAGCCTGTGGCTGCCTTGAGGACTTACAGGAGGGCATCTCAGGGCTGCCCGCTGCACAGCTCCTGATAATTTCTAGTGTTCTGATTTCTACTGGCAACCAGGGGGTGCAGGTTTACACAGCTGGTTTGCAGGAATAAGGTCTGGGAAGGGGCCCCAGCATAGTCTCCAGGTCCCTGTGGACACGCGATGAGTGCTTTCTTGCATGTATTTTTAGGCCCTGCTTGGTGGGCTGGCAGAGGCCTGGGAACTGGTCTTTGATTCTTTCCATCCTCCAGGGCCCTAGGACTGGCCTGGTAAGGCCCATGCGGTTGGGGGGAAGCCGCAGATCTCCTGTCACGGTTGGAACCTTAGGGATTAGACAAAGAACATAATGAAGGAGATGGCAGTGTGGTCAAGTGGCCTGCCGTCCATCTGGAGACTGGGAGCCCTCCTGGGAACAGAGGGTGGCCAGCACATACTCCCTGGGGTTTCCTCCAGGGAAGGAAGGACACTTTGATCCTAGCCCGAGGCCCTTTTTAGTGCCAGAGTCCGGGCGTGTGATGTACCGAATTCTGTGAGCTGCTGGGTTTCCTGCGGCTGCCCCATCGACTCTGGGCCAGGGAGTGAGCACATTTGTCCACTCCACTCCAAAGGGGAATTCACATCTCCACCCACCTTGGCCAGAGCGGGAAGTGTAGGAGGTGAAACCTATAACCCGCTTCCTGCGGCTGCTGATGCCTTTCTTCCCTTAAATTAACGAGCCGAGTTTCCCAAATTAAGAAATCATGCAAGGAAAAGAATAGACATATATATTTTAGGACAAACAGGAAGCTGTTACGGCCTCTTTGGGCAGAGAGACATCTGTTTCGTGAGAGTCCTGCTCTGGCGGCTTTGTCCGGGTTTTGTCATTAACAGTGAATGCCCAAGGACCTGAGTCAAGGATGAAGCAGGAAACGGGGTTCTCGGCAGCTCAGGATGAGGGCAACCAGCTGTGGGATAGTGAGGGCAGGCCATTCTTGGTGTTTCCACTGGCCACCTCCTCTCCTGCACATGGCCTTGTGCTGTGGACAAAGGGGACTCTACTCCAGTACAGGTAGAACAGAGCCTGTTCGCTGACATCAGCCGGTACATTCCATCCCCTGGCCAAGGTCATGGGCTCTTGGATGGACATCTCGTCCAAGCTGAGCAAATCTCAGGGCTTCTTGTTTGATTGATGAGGGACACGTTCTCTCTTTCTCTGAGAGATAAGTATGCAGGTGGGGGAATGACTGGAAGCCACTATAAGATCATAACAGAAGTCAGCCTTAGGATAAAAATAATGCCATGAAAGGCAGAGGGGTGAACGAAAGAAATTAGGTCCTTGGTGACATTTTTAAGCCATTGGTTCAAACCCGTCCTGAAATCCACTTGACCTCTGGACTGAAGTGAATAACACCTTCACCTTATGTGGATAATACATTCCTTTTTTTTTGTTCAACCCATTTTGAGATGACTTTGTTGTCACTTCCAGAGTCCCAAGCCACGAAGGCTCTTGCTCATGACCAAACTGATGCTTGAGGTGGAACCTTAACCTCTAGAATGCTCTAAAGCCTTCTTTTCAGCTTGGATTATATGCAAGGTCCTTTGCAGGATGCTGGGACACATCAATGAATGAGATGTGGTCCTGTGGTCCCCCTGTTGAAGCTCACACTTCAAGTGGGTCCAGACAGGCACATCTGCCTGTTGTCCTAGTGGGATGCCCAGGAGGCTTTGTGGCCCTAGAGAGAAGGGCAGCTCCTCTGCCGGGGAGTCAGCGAGCGTGGCCTGACCAGCTTTGACTCCCTTCCCTCGACCTCCCTTTGAGAACCTCCCTTTCTCCCCAGCCAGCTCTTGCTTCTGTGGGGACCAGGCCCAGCAATCAGATCTTTCCTCCCTTCTGCCAAGAGAGATTGATCAAAGGTGGCTCCTGATGCAAAGCCAGGGTAAGGAAGTGTCACCAGACTTTTGCTGGGGCTTTGGGGTTGCTGAGATGATAGAATGTTAGTAGATTCTGGGGTCACCTTAGGGTTCCTTCCTAACCAGAGAAACTCTGGTCTCAGCGTGCTGGGTTTAAAAGAAATATAGACCTCTCTTGATTGGGGCTGTGGTGTCCTCATTTTAATGAATCCCGAGCAAGAAGGGACCTCAAAGAGAGCTCTTCAGGTCTCATGCACTAATGTTACCAAGTAGAAAACGGAGGCCCAGATGGGCCAAGTGACTTGCTCAAGCCCCGCGGAGGAGCAGTGGCATGGATGGGGTGGAGCTCTAGTGTCCCGCCTGCTCCTTCCCTCTCTATGCCATGGCCAGGACCTCTGCTTGTCCCTGTACAGCTTCTCGGCATTAAGGTATGAAGGTATGAGGGCGCTGGGCTCTGAGTGGAAAGGGTTTTGCCCTCCTGGGTGGGTTGTAAAGGTGGAAGAGGGGGACCAGCTTCTGGTCATGCAAGGTTCTGGATCCTGGAACTCACTTCCAGGATGGGGGATGGGAAAGGAAACTGGGAGTCAGGGGGATTTGAGCCCCCGGCTCTGAGCAGGTGTGACTGATTCTTAAATGGGCTCAAGGTCACGGCTGTGCAGACTGCTCCAGACTTGGTAGGGCCATATGTACATATCCATCTCCTCAAGCCAGAGTAAGGAAGAGCCCTACATGTCTCATCTCTAGCCACCCAGGGCCTGGGGCCAGTGTGCCTCCTTCTGTGCTGCTCCTGGCCTGGCTTGCCATCCCTGGACTGGGCAGGAGCTGGACTGTTTGGTTGGCACTGTCCTATGAAAGACATGAGCTTAACTCAGGTGGCCCTATGGACAGCCAGATGGAGAAAGAGACGGATCCCCCACCCCACACACACACGCCTAGTGAACAAGAAGTGCTGGACCAGGCAGAGGTGAGCAGCTAGCTTTCTGTCCGAGATGACCTCAAAGGTCATGACCTTGGTTCCCAGGGCAGCTATAGGATTCGCAGGGCCCAGTGTGCATCCTGAATGAGGGACCTTTGTTCACAAGTTACTCAAAACTTCAAGATGGCAATGGTGGGTCCAGTGTGATCACAGTCACGCTGGGCTGCTGACCTTATCTGTGCCATCTCAGTGTTGGGAAGGGCACGGCTGTTCATGGGCTGGAGCAGGAAGGTGCTCAGGAGCACGGTCCCTGGAGCCAGATGGGGTTTGAGTCCTGGGATTTGAGCATCACTGAAGCTCTCCTGGCTCCCTCTTTGGTAAAGTAGGGCCACTAACAGGGCCATGGTGGGTCTTAAGTGTGGGGTTTAAATTGCTTAGTGCCGTGCCTGCTCATCTTTAGCTTACACGGGGACTTGCTTATTGTTAACAGGGTAGAATTTGTCTCCAATGTCCCAGCTCACATCAGGTCCTCTCCAGACTGCCCTTCCCGGACCAGCTGTCCAAGTGGCACAGGAGGAGAGCTTCTTGGAAGACAGACTGGTTCCTGGGACCTACCATCTCTCAGCGTCCTGTCATCCACTGTCCCTGCAGGAGGAGGTGAGGTGCTCTGCAGCCCCAGGAGTGCACAGTCGGGTTGCAGGAGCTGGGCTTTGCAAACCCCATGCTGACCACTGGATGCTGAGGGGAGGGCTGCCAGCGTTGTCAGCGTTGTCAGAGTTGTCAGAGTTGTCAGAGGGACCTTGGTGAGCTGGCTGGGAGGGCAGGGCAGGGCAGGGCAGGGCTGGTGCTACTATCCCAAACCCACCAAAACAGGGAGAGCTGGAGGAGGGAGGAGGAGAGCACAGAACCTGGGGCTGGTGCATGGGAGCATGCATTAGAGAATCTCTGCTCCTTCCTCACAGGCAGGGCTCGCTTGAGGAGGAGAGGCTCTGGATCCTAAGCCTAGAACCAGAGGAGGCACCCTGTCGCACCCGTTGACCCCAAGGCTGGCTACCTGCTGGCGATGCACGATGGACAGTGAGCCTGTCTCCCACTTTGGGGCCCTGGGCTGGACACATCCTCTAAGCTTGCCCTTTGAGTCTCCCTGGAAGCTTTCGAGCTGTCCAGGGCTGGGAAGGCCAAGGTGACCGAGTGTCCCACTGGGTCTGTTTCTCAGTCCTCTTCCCAGGGATGGCCCCCAGCTGACCTTTGCCTCTGGACCCCCAGACTCAGGCACAGCAAACAAGAAGAACAGCAAACAAGCCTGAATTCCAGGAGGCACGGGGCCAATGCATGACCTTGGAGTGTTTGCTTTTTTAAACTTAAAAAATATACAATTTTAATTTTCATCATGAAAACAATTGTGTTCCTAGAACTTCCAGGCAGCCCCCTCTTGGCCAGTTCCTCATTTAGGCTGCCTCTCGAGAGGGAAAAAGACAAAATACAATTACCCACGAAAACAATGGGCTGGGGTTCTATTTAAGAACTGAGTGCCCCACCCCTCCCATCCCAGCGCTGGCCTTCCTGTCCCTCTGTCTGGGCTCCCATGGCCACCCAGCTGCCCCCACCTCACTGGCTCCAGTTGTCGGCACCCTGAGGCCGTCACTGATGGAAAACTGGACGAGCCCTTCCAAGACAGAGCAAATCCGTTCCTCCCTGCCCGCCCCAGGTCCCTTGAGCCTCCTTATGCCCCTTTGAGTTAAGTCCCTTCTGAGTCAGAGATGGAAAAGGTCAGCATCTGCCACCATGGGTTCTCAGGAACACTCCATCCCGGATGCTCTAGCTCACCTAGGACATCCCTGCCCCTGTCAGTGTTTAATCCCCGTTTGAGGCGGGATCACTTTGCAGATGAAAGAACTGAGGCTTAGGGGAGCACAGTGGGTTAATTTTGGAGGCACTGGGAAGCCAGGAGATTCTGGTCACTGTTTGAACTTGGGCAGATCAGCCCTGGGGGGGTGGGTGTCTGGTGTGCATCAGGGTTGATGGCCGCTGAGGTCTCTCCAGGTTGTGAAGGCTGCTGAGTGCTGGGGGGTGGTTTCTTCATTTGTGGGCATCTTCTTAGCACATGGGGCACCTAGGAGTGATCCCTGAGAAGAGCAGCCACTTAAGCAGGGGCCACGTGGCAAAGATGGGGGAAGCAAGCCTTGGCAGGTGGCTCAGTCTTCCCAGGAGAAGCCTTTGGGACCACCCAGGGAGCTCCGCATCCCCCCTGCTGCCTTTTTTCCCCTGTCTCTCAGAACCACTGCCCTGTCCCAGGTTCAACTTTGTAATTGTTCCTGTGGGGTTTTTGGTGGGGCAGGGTTGTTTGCTTTCTTAATACTGTCTCATCCAAGGCTCCATGACCCCTGCAGGACAGGAATGTGTCCTTCTGCAGACACCACTAAACATCCCCCAGCTTCTCCTTTTGGAGGACAAAGCCACTCAAAGTCTGGGAACATAGGAATGGTGTTCAGTGATGAAGCATGTGGGCCTTGGCCAGCCTGGGGGCTGTTGGGACGTGTAGCATGAGACTCAGGACCTATTCCAGCTGCACCCCAGTGCGCATCTTACGGGAACTCGAAGTTCTCAGGAATCCTCCTTCACAGGTCGCTATCCTGGCTTAAGCGGCCCCTCCTTGAAGCTTCTTGGACAAGGGGCTCCTCTTTTATTTATCTATTTTTTTAAGGGAGAGAGGGATAGTGAGAGAGGAGAAAGAGTGAATCAATTTTATTTAGTTTTTCATGTGGCTTTCATTGCTCAGACACTTTGTTTTGTACGTGGTCCTGGAGTTCAAACCTGCACCCCTTTTAATGCTAGGCAAGCGCTGAAACTGCTGAGCCACTGCTCTATCCCCAAGGGGCTCCTTTTGATTGCATTGGCATCTGAGGGAGTCTGAGGGGTGGTGGAGGAAGTGACAGGGGATTATGTGCAGGAGGGGGAGGTTGATGGCAGTAATGGGAGTGGGGTGGGGCTGATCCAGTGGTGGTGATCCACTGGAGGACCAGTGATTGGGAGATCCACCAGGTCAGACTCACATCTGTGCGGGGATGGTGATCAGCTGGTGGGTGGTCCCTCCTTGGCTCCATGTTCCCTGAAGACTGGAGATAGGTTCAATGCCCAGCTTACGTCCTGGTCCCATGAGAGGGAGGAACGGATCAGCAGAAAGCAAAAGGCACACTGGTGATCCGCAGCTAGTGAAGGAAGAGAAGAGGGCGGAGGCTTGTTACCCGTGTCGCCTCCCAGGGCAAAGTCATCCAAAGAGGGAATGGAGGCAGGGGATGCACCCATGAGCATTCAGATGTCAGCCTGCCAGCTTTGGGGCTCCCATCCCAGCTCTTAGCTGAGTCTGGCACATCCCAGTCCCCACCCAGGACCACAGGAAAGGTCTCCAAGAATAGGCCATCACCAACACAAACAAGGGGGGAACCAGGAGAACCCCCAGCCCTTAAAATTCACATGGGCTGAAAATTAAGTTTAAAAGTAGCTCCGTGGAATGTGCCCTGGGCTTACTCCCAACCACCAACACTAGACAAATAACCGGCAGGGCTCATTGAGCACGAAACTCGACCGGCCCACCCTCCCTGGTCATTCCTAACTTCAAGGAACCAGCAGCAGCCATCGATTCTAATAGCATCTGCACCTCAGATACCCTGCTCGGCTAGGGCCGCCCCCCGGCAGCTCTCTCCTGCTGGCTGCTCACAGCTTCCTCCACCTGGATCGAATAGCAGTACCTGGGCTTTAGAGGGCCCCTTGCTCCAGGGTGCTTTGCAGACATAATCTGATTGAGGGGAAAAAGGGGCTTGCAGGGAGCAGGGATTCTCTTTTTAACTGGGAGGATGCTAGGCAAGAGAGAGTTGCGGTTTGTGGTCCACTGAGAGCCCTACAACCATGGCGTCGGGGTGAGAGAGCTTCCTTGGGTGCCTCTGAGGTACCTCCCCCTGCACTGGGCTCAGAAGCACAGGAGTACAAAGGAAGGAACATGGGTGCTGCGCATACCAGGATCCCTGGGTCTGGTACCAAAGCTCAAGGAGCACCCATGACCGCAGGGTGGAGGCCTGGCCCTGGGTCCCGCCTGTCCTCTCGAGCAGCCCACCCTGCACAGGCCCTGACCAACCCTCCAATGTGCTCTGTCCTCTGTCTGGGGCTCAAAGCTGGCTCCCTTGCCTCCTGTGGAAGCCGACTGACTTCCCTCTCCTTTCTGGCTTCTGTGGGGGCCTATCCCTGTCGCCTTCACTGTCCTTGGTTTTGAGCCTTTAGCAACTGGTGGACATCTGCATACGAACATCATGGTGGCCCTGTGGTGCAGGTGCAGGGCACATTGTCCCAGTGGGGTGGAGTTTACTGGAGGTCAGCCCCGGGGTTAGAGAGTGGACTCAAACCCAGCCTGAGCTCTTTCCTTACGATCACCCAGAGAGACAGGCCATAGGGTTCCTACGCCCCCAGAGGCGTGTCCAGGCAGAAGGAAGTGCATGTGCAGAGATTTGGAGCCAAAACAGAGCTGTCCGCATTGATGGGACAGAAGGAAGACCAGGTTAAAAGCCAGGGAGAGCCAGGGGAGGGAGAATGAGCTGGAACCTTTAGTGGCTACAGGGCCCAGGGGAAGGTAGGTCAGGCCTTGTAGCTAAAGCTGGGGTCTTATCCCAGTCCACTGGGTGCCCCTTGGCTTCCAGTTGGCAAGGGAGCCTGTGTCCTTATGAGCTGCTTCCCAATGCTCCCTCCGTGAACCTGAGCTGGATGTGCTGGCCGTGAATGCCCTCCACCCCCTGCCTAGCATAACTCTGCACAGATGGGATGCCTGTAAAGGGTGTTGAATGACGAGACCTCCAAGGAGGCTCAGTGACATGCAGCCTTGGAGGCGGGGCCAGGCACTTGGTGAGTGAGAAGGTATTTGATTTTAACCAAAGGATTGCTAATTGCACATAAAAGCCTAATGTTTCCGGCCGGTCTGCATGGCTTCATTTTATATGCCAAAGACTCAGGAGAACAAAAATAGCTACTATTTATTAACCATTTTCTATGTGCCAGGCGCTGTGCTAGAAACTTTATAAACCACTTAATTAATTTAATCTTCACAACCATCCTACAAGACAGGGTACACAAGTTTCCTAAGGTCACATGGCTAGAAAATTCTGATGACTATTTTTTCACAATACTGGGGATTGAACCTAGAGGGGACCTTTACCACTAAGCTACATTCTCAGCTTGTTTTTATTTTTATTTATTATTTTATTACTTTGGAGACAGGGTCTTGTTAAGTTGCCCAGGCTGGCCTTGAACTTGTCCTCCTGAGCCACTGGGATTATAGGCGTTTGCCATGCACCTGGATGATGACAATTTTAAGATGATTTACTCAGGGAGAGAACCCTTTGGAAAGTATCTGCCTTCGAGTAGCTCCTTCAAACAGTTTCACAGCTCAGGAATTGAGCTCAGGCCTGAAAGGGTGAGTGGGATTGTGTTTGTCAAGGGAGCAGCCGGCAGCCACAAGCTCTCCAGGCTGGGGAGACCGTGCAGGTGAGCAGGGAAGAGACCACGAGTGGATGTGGGGGAGCAAGGAGGAGAGTTGCTCCGCAGTGGGGAGGCTAGGCTCTGGGCAGATGTAGGAGGTAAAGCCGGTGACTTAGGGTGGTGGTGATGGTGCTGCTGAGTCTGGACATGAGGGCCAACGGCAGCCATTGTAGGTTCTGGAGTGAGGGAAGATGAAACTGGTGTTGGAGTTTGGCTCTAAAGTCTATGGGGATGGGAGGAGAGGGAAGAGACTAGAGAAAAGAGAAGCCAAGATGAGGTTAATCCAGGAAAAACAAACCAGGAAGAGAAAGAGAGAAGGAGAGCCACGAGACCAGGGAGAGGACATTCTGCTAGGTAGTAATTGCTACCATCCGCACGCTCTATTTCACCCAGCCCCACCCCTGCCCCGCATTAGCTCGCTCCCTTAGTCCTCTGAGCAGGCCTATGAAGCAATGCTGACCACTCCCATCACCCAGCCCTGCTCAGTGCCAGGTGCTCACGTACATTTCCTATACTCTGTCAGCAGATGCAGAGGGTGATTTTCAGCGTCCTCTTCCTTCTATAGACAATGTGTCTCAGTTCAGAGAGGTTAAGGAACTTACCCGAGATGCAGAGCACACTTGCCTGGCCCCATTGCATAGGTTCCACATGCTGTCCCAGACCTGGCCCAATTCACAGATGGGGAAACTGAGGTTCCGAGAGGCTCTGAGATGATGCAGGAGCCCAAACCATTGTGATGGCTTTTAACCCATTCTAATTCCACATGGGTCCCTTGCCTTGCTAAAACCTATCGCCACATTTGAGCCTTGGGGGCTTGAATACCATGTGGCCCCCTCACCCTACCTGGGCCCCTGGCTCATTCCTAACGGTCCTGTGACCCCTCGTGACTGTGTCTCACAACCACTCTTGGAGGCAGCTGTTCCAGATGCCCAGAGTCGGCTCTCAGGGCTCGTGATCAAGCCCTGGGGAATGGACGGACCCTTGAGAGGAGATAAACTCCAGACCCCTCTTGCAGAGCCAGATTGGTGTAGGAGCTCTGCACTGCGAGGATGGGGGCCTCCTTATGGGTTTCGAACCCAAATGGGAAGAAAGCTGAGGGATGTAAGATAAGTGAGGGGCCGAGGCAGGGGTGGGGCACATGACCAGGAAGCCAAGGCTGGTTGAGGGAGGTGGAATGGCAGCTTGGGACTCTTGAGGGACCAAGTTGGGGGTTCATCGCCACCTGGGAGGGCACTCTCACACAGCCACCTGGAACTACTCTGCTGGCCACCTAGCTGCCTCTCCTGGCTGGAGGGAAAGGATTTGGGAGCTTGATGGAACCCACAGAAGGCAGAGGCATCTTTCTAGCAGGTGACCTGGGAGGCTCTTGGGGAAGTGGGCCCTGGAGTGCTGGGGTGGGTAGATCTTCCAACTGCTGCCAGCTAGACTGGCCTGCCTGGCCAGCTGGAGGGCTCCATTAGCCGGCTAGCTGGAAAGGAGGCCAGTCTGAACCTGAGAACGTACCTCCAAAGATAAGGCCCTGAATGGCACATTCAACCAAGACCCCAGAAGTCCCTTGAGGACCTGTCCGAAGGAATAGAGGAGAATGGCTGTCACTAGCATCTCTAAAATGTCTGGAGCCTCCTTTTGAGGGCCAGAGTGATTGAAATCTGTGCTCCAGTGTCTCGGAGAGTGCTGCCTTTGAGCCCGTTCCTAAGGGTGTGGCATCTGCAGAGAGCCCGGCCTGCTCAGCTCTCGCTGTAAGAGTTCCAATCCAGGCTCGGTTTGAGTTTGTATGAGGAACTGCAGGGTCCTGCTGGGTTCACAGACATCCTTTGTGCCAGGACGCCGTCCTCTTGGGGCTCTCCTGAGTCCTCAGGTGAGCTGGGCCAATGAGGATGGTTTTGACCCTCCTGGCAACTGCATCTGTCTGTCAGGTGGGGTGCTGGCTGGGGGTGATGACAGCTTGCAGGTCCCTGGCAGCCAGGATGGCTGCCCAGCCTTTCCTAGATGGGCAGAATCTGCATGCTGTGGGGTAGCTGGACGATATCACCTGGCTTAAGGGAGGCCTGGCAGGTACATGGCCAGGTAGTGGCTGTAAGCCTGGTGGTCCTGCGTGCACGGTGGAAACGCTATCGGTGGACAGGGATGGTGGCAGGATCTACTACCCTGTTCACTGGTTTCACGGGTGGGGAAGCCTCAGGTCTTCTCTGTCTGCCCAGGGGATCCCCTTGCCCAAGAAGGGCTAATCCACAAGGTCCAATGTAGTGCACATGAAAGGGAGGAGGAATGCTGGCCTCTCCTAAGTCTCCAATGCCACTTTGTCCCTTAAAGCTCCCTTAGCTCACTGCTCCCATTTTGGAAACTGCTGGTCCCTGTCCCCTGTGAGGTTGGGATTCTGGAATGAATGCTTTGGGATGGGGGTTAGTGGTATGGGTGCTCGGGATGGAAGAGACGTGCATTCACGATTGGCCCAGGGGACTTCCTCTGGAGGGGCTTAGGACATCCCCACAACTCCCCATCCTAATACAGGAATAACAAAGTGTTTCTGGGTGGGGGAGAGCCAGCCTTCCCCACAGCATTGAGCCCCTAAATTCCAGCTTGGTCTGAGGCTACAGCTCTGGGGAAGGGGAGGACGGCAGGTCTTCCTCAGGTGTGAAGACCCAGGGCCACCGTCAGAAGGCCACTGCAGACAACAGACTCAGACCCAGGGCCTTGAGGAAGTCTGTCAGGAGCATACCCAGGAGCCTCTGTCAGCCTGAGAGAGGTCAGCTGGTGCCCCCCAACTTTCCATCCTGTCCCCTTGCTGTCTAGAAGTCCTGTCTTTCTTAGTGGATCCTGAGCCACTAAGCTTGTCTCAAATGCAGATGTGGGCCCAGGGCCCTGCAGGGAAGTCGGGGTATCCCCTGAGGCTGGAGGGGACTCTCCTCTTCCAACCTGGGGATCAAGAGTCCCATTGTTTCCTTGTTGCGCTTGCCAGCAGGCCTTGGAGACAGAGGCTGCAGAAGGGACACGCCTTCTGGGCTTAGGCCATGGGAACAGCTGTGCAGCCTCCATCGTAAGGAGGGACGGTCCCTGAGGCCCCAGTTCTGGGCACTGCACTGCCCTCCTGCCTGCAAAGCCAGGCAGGTCATTTAACCTTAGCCAAATCAGGAACATGGGAATAGCTTTCTCACTAGGCTGCTAGGAGGCTCAAATGAGATTACAAATAATGCTGGACAATATTTGCTTTATTGATTACTGGCCATGAACCAGGCAGGAAGTCCCTGTCAGATCAAACATCTGCTCCTTAAGAAAAATGGTGTTTTAATGCCTGTGGGCCAACTGCTGAACCAGTGTGACCCTGGGGCCTCCAGAGGACCTGCATCAGGAATGCTGCCGGGGTTGGAGGAAGGGGAGTCCTGAGACCTGCTCCTACTGCCCACATGCTGCCTAGCTAAGGTCTGAAGTGGGCAGGAGAGAGGCAGAGCCCTGGGCACCAGCTAGGCAAGGCACGAGGCTTCAAATGCCTGTAGCTGTCCTTGGGCAGGCAGTTGCTTCTTTCTCTAAGCCTCGGTTTCCTCTTCTATAAAATGGGTATAATAGCCGTGTTTATGCCATACATTGTGGTGGCTCGGTGAGACACCATCTGCTCCACACGCTGTTTCCCTTGGGTGTTTTATTCCTTCACTATCCTTCTCCTGTTTCTGCAGCCAGGTTTTTTTGGTGCTGCTGTCCTAGGGGTAGGAGGTGACAGAATGAGGCAATGGGAAATAGAAGGAGTCTCTTCTTGACTTTTGTGTGCAAATGCCTGGGCTTTAGAAGAAGAGTCTCAGGCAGCTAATTTAGAAAAAAAAAATCCTCTTGGGATAAGTGAGTAAGAACAGCCTCAGTCCAGCCAACTAGGAAAGTCCTCCCTGATGGGGGACAGGAGCAGGAGGGGGTGAGAGGGCCACGGTTCCACGTGAGATCTGGATCTCAGAGCAAAGCGGAGTAGTGTTACCTCTCTTGGGAAGGCAGCAAAACACAGGAGAAGAAAAAGATTGCAGTGCAGCAAGGCCACAGGCCTTAAACACCCCCTTGGTGGCCTCCTTGCCTCGTCAGGATGTGGAAACAGCACATGGAACCCTGGTGCAACTATAGCCCAGAAGAAATGGAGAAACCTCCCTGTGCCCTCTCAGATCGGAGGGGTCATGCAGACAGGATCCCAGGGCACCTCCATGATGACCAAGTGGACACACACCAGGGAGGTCTCGTTTGGTGCCTTGTCTCTATAGCAAGCTTCTCCCCCTATGGGCTCTCAGACCTCCTCCTGGGGAAATCGACGAGCAGCTTGACTTGTCTGAGACTGGGGTGCACCTGCCACTGGTGGGGGATTCAAATAGAGATAAGGGTGAGTCACAGAAAACACAGGAAGTTCTATTTCTTACACACTTCAACTTGTGGATGGAGATTCGTGCTGCTACAAGTCCACACAAAGGGATTGGCACGATGCCTGGGGTGTAGCAGGCTGGGGGTGCTGGGTCCCATGTAGGACGCTGAGGTGGGCCTGGCCTGTGTTTGTTCCTGGTCACCTTCTCTGCTGAGGGCACTGCGGGGGGCAGCTGAACTCCAGGAGGTGCCCACTCAGCCCCTGGTGCGCCCCATCTCCACGAGGGAATGTGGCACCGCTGCCCGCCCCTGTGCATCTCTCTATGTCCTCAGGTCTCTCCTGGGACGCTCCTGCCCTCCACCCACGAGTCTTTGTAGCTTATCCTCACAGGACCCAGAGGTGCTGGGCTGCGCCCGGCTTAACAGAAAGCATGGTGGACGATGAGGTTGCTGTAGTGGTCCCGGGCCATGGAAGGACACTGGGGCCTCATTAAACAGGGTGAGGCCTACACAGAGCTCAGCACAGGGGAGGGGCGTCAGCCCCCATCACCATTGTCATTGTTACTATTCTTGCCTTTGTCTAAGTTTGTCTCTGCCGCTTAGGAACTTAGACCCCAAACCATCTCATTGCAGCCTCCTTGCCTCTGAAATGATGGTAAGGATCCCATTCTCTTGGGGTTATTTTGAAAACCAAAATAAAATAATGGGTATCAAGCTCCTTTGAAAAGGATGAGCAAGCCAGCATTACCGCTCTTTGGTAAATGGGCTGCTTTTTATTGCAATTATGGATCAAGACAAACATTCACCCGTGAAGGTAGGACTGTAGCCATGTTTTTTTCTGTTTTGCGTTGCAGGGTCCCATGCTTGCTAGGCAAGCACTCTGGCACTGAGCTGCATCCCCAGCCCAGCAGCAACCATTCCTAATGGGAGCTTGTGAGATGGACAGTCTCCACTTCAACCTAGGGAGAACCTAATACCTGTGATCAATGTAAAACCCTGAATATCAAGAAAACAAAGCTCAAATTTGGAAGATGGAGCATAAATAAGGGAATGTACCACTTTATTCTTCAAATGCTCACCACAACTGGGTAATGCATAACCAAAATATAGGGCTTTTTACCAAATTTGTCTCTCTCTTTTGAGAGGGAGAGAGAGAGAATCAGTTTTATTTCGTTTTTTGTCTGCTTTTGTTGCTGTGACACTTAGTTGTGTATGGTGTTGGGGTTTGAAAGTGCATCCTAGTGCATGCCAGGCAAGCGCTCCAACTGCTGAGCCACCGCTCCAGCCCCAACTTTGTCTTTTTGTTAAAGATAGATTGACAGTAAGTCACTGAAAAAAAATGAGACAAATATTATCTTCTGATACCCGACTGTCCTCTCATAAAGACTTAATTTTCTTTCAAATTTTAAATTGAGGTTGAAATCACTTTTTACTCAAGAGATCTCTTT
>PVKS010018732.1:0-39604 GCA_004027875.1 Aplodontia rufa | reverse complement strand
CACACACGCACACACGCACACACACACACGCACACACACTTAACAAATAATCTTGGGTCACCCAAAGATTTCAGAAGCTGAAGCTGTTAGTAACCTGCTATGTCTGTGATTTGGAGGTGATGTCATTACTGTTCCCTTGTGCTGTGAAATGATGTGGAGTACTGTTGTGTCATGGTGTCTTTAATGATTCAGTCGTTGAACAACCTTGACTTTTTAAATGGAATTATGATTTAGTTAAGGAAAATTTTTAAGAGTCAGAAGCCTGGCTTTTTCACCACATTTAGACCTTGATCTAAGACTTACTTCATATATCAGATTGTGTTTCATATTTCATAATAACTCTTTTTTGGAAATTCATGCGACCTTTATTTTTTGGACTTTCGATTGCTTTGCATTATTATTTTTCTTTATTTTGACAACTTACCTCCTCCTTTTCATCATTACTGATAAATATTTATTTAGTATCTTCTACTGATAAAATGCCATGTACATATTCTGATATTTCAATTTGGAAAACATTTTAGTTCATAAATATTAAAAACCAATAACAAACACCCATATAGTAGGATTTCAGAATTAACAAGTGCTAACATTGTACCACATTTTTCTCAAGAGAAATCTTCGTGAATAAAAGAAATAAATATAACAGATAGATCTGAATTCTTTAACTTCCTCTGTTTTTTATAGGGAATGGAATAGAATTTGGGTTTTTCAAGAGAATATTTCAACACTTGTACTACTTTATCTCACTTTGTTCCTAGTATCAATGCTTAGTCACATAAGATTTGATCAATAAAATTTGTTGATATATTTTGTCTGGCTCTTGCACAACTGGCATTAACCCTTATGCCCACTTTTCTATATTTTCTATATATTATTTAAGAAATTCTTTTCACTTACATGACTTTTGAAAACACCTACATGCCTTTGTAGTTGTTCATGTATGACAAGATGACCTGTTAGGCAAATTAAGTTTTGCAGAACTTGATTTCTTCATCCGCAGAATGGAAGTAAAGCATCTACCTCATAGGCTTATATGGGGCTTAACTGAGTCAACGTACATGCTTGCTCTTTAATAAGTGCTAAATAAATTTTAGCTTGGGTTATATCCTTTTAATTTTTTTAACTAACACATTTGCTCATGGGTCCACAGTCCACTACAGAAACAAACAGAACTCTTTACAATGTCTAAGTGCTGAAATTGACGCTAACCCAAAGAAATGTAGATAAGAGAGTGAACAGGGAAGTGAGGAAGGCTTCCTGGAGGAGAGGTGAACTTTGATCCATCTCCTAGAGAAGAAAGCTAATTCCACCAAGTGCAGAAAGGAGAAGTGGCTGCATGCAGAAGGAGCAGCATGTGCAACAGATGACTGCCCGGAAACAGGCTGAGGGAGATGTGCCCATAGGGCCCCATGTGCTATGGGCAGAGGGCAAAGGGAAGGGAGCGAGGGGTGTGCGCTGGGGTCACATAGGTTTCCATGCAAAGAATGATAGACCAATCTCTGAATATTCAGAAGTTAAACATTATCAGATTATGTATAAGACCTAAAAGTAATGGCCTTTTACCGCAATACCCTCATTCCTGTAACACTGGCATTCCTGTGGGAAAGACCCTGTTCTGACACGGGTTGCTGTGATGTCATTAACATTGACAATATGGACAACTGGAAGCTCCTGGGCATCAGCCCTGGAGTCAGGATCCTGTTACCGTCTAGAATATGCAGCCCTGTTTCTTACGCTTCTGTTACCAGCTGGACATGGTGAGAAGGTTCATGAGGATGCTCTCAGCTGTGCTGAGGTTCAGGCTTTCCCCTGCTGCTGACTCTCCATGTAGTTCCTGGGCCCCCTCTTTCCTCTCTCTTGCCCTAATCTTGCCCTGTGAGACTGCATTCAGGCAGTGGGAGGGTCTAGCTGGTTGCAGCCCATAGAGGCTGGGCTGTTTCTGCTTCTCACTTCCTCCAGCTTTTCTCTGCTTGCAATGGTGACTGTGCCGGTTGGTGGCCCCAGCTCCTGCTGGGTGTCCTGACCTCCCTCCTTCTGTCATCACCCTGGGCCCTTCAGCTCTCACCATTGTCCAGTTTCCTCACCATTCATTCTCTCTTTGTTGTTTTAGTCTTGCCCATACCTCCATAAAGAACCCCTGTATTAAATTCTCAGTTAACATTGAACTTGCCATTTCTTTTCTGCTGAGATCCTGGCCAAGTCAGCTACTCACTACTTGTACCTGATTTTGTCCAGGGCTCTTAACGTTGCAGACTTAGATTCCCCATATGCAAAATCAGGATAATGGTGATCTCTACCTCTAAAGGCTGCTCAAAGGAAATAAAGAGATCACACATTTCAATGTAACATTTTTAAAGCCTCTAGCATGGTGCCTGACACATAGAGGGAACTCAGTAGATACAAGCAACTATTGTCCTTACAACCATTATTGAAATTTCTGACCTTGGTATTCAACAGAATAGAGGGGAGTTAGATCTAGGACACTGGGGCACTGCCTTGGAGAACCTCCTCATTTTATATTGGAGGAAACTGAGGCCCAGCAGGCTTGCCCAAATTCACAGAGCTAATTAGTGGTGGAGCTAAGGATAGTATCACTCCACATTGCGAGGCCAGCTGTGTTTACATCAATTCTACTTAACTTCTTTAATTAAGGTGTTGAGTCCGGTCGTGATGTCATCCACTTGTTTTAGAAATGGGTTACATAAGTCCTTCTCCTTCCACTAACACTTTATTTGCTCCCTGTGAGAAGAGCATCATGCTGTCCCGAAAGAAGCAAGAATTCAAGAGAATACCCGCGTTTCATTGCTCCTGAACCCTGTGGCTGACTCATTTACTCCTGGGCCTCCGAACTTGCTCCCATCAATCACCCATCCTAAGAAGAACTTGGTGTATCTGGCCTTGCATGCTCTGGGCAGCTAGAGCGCTGCAAGGCTTCCTCTGGGTGGCTTTACTGCAATGCAACTGGACCTGCTCTCAGGTCTCCAGAGAGGAGACTCAGCTCCCGATTGTGTCCACTAAAAAATTCTTTGGTGTTCAGAATCATGACAAGCAATCCTGAGAGCGGTAGAACTCATTGTCTCTTAATGACCCAATTTTGAAACAACTGGACAGAAAGTGACTATATATATGCTCCCTCATTCTGTTACCAGGCACTCGGATCTTTCTAGATTTTAAATACATAGACACACAGTCATACATTTCAGGTGGATGACACCCACTCCAGGGTGAGTGGTTAATTCCCTTCCCAAATTCAAATAATAAAAGCTTAATTATCTTCCCCACCCCCCCCAACAAACAGCAACCAACTTTAAATTACCTCTTTGTCATTACTCTCAAAACATAGTTTGCACCACAGCTGCCTGCGTCTGCCAGCGCAGCGCTGACATTACCTGATCTGATTTCACAGAAAGCCTGTGTTTGCAAGATGCCTGAATAAGGTTGATTCATGACGAAAATATTAGTCAAACCATTTGTTTCACTGAATTAATGAATCGGTTCAGGTACAGTCTGCGAGCTGGTAGCTCAGGGTAGGCAAAGCTGCGTGTCCTGGAATGATCTCTCTTGCCCTTGTTGCTGGAAGGACTCCACTCTTAGTGAGCTCCTACAGGAACACCTTTGGGCTCAAAGCAATATTTTTCTTAGTTGCTGGTTCTCCAAACCTTTGCAATAGCCACCTGACCCACCTCACAGAAGATGTAAAATCAGCCATGTTCAACTTATCAGACTTGTGTGCAAGAAAAAGAAAACTTTCTATTGCTCCTTTCTGTATACATAACATGTGATCTTCTTTTCATTATTGTGGTTAAAAAACAAAACACAGTATCTACCCGCTTAACATTCAGAAGTATATAGGATCCTTTTAAACCAAATCTCCCTGAAAAGTAGGGGATACCTATAAGTCATGAAGGGACATTGAAAAACTCAGCATGAAAAATTTAAAAAAAAAATTTATATGCTACCATGCATATAGCATACCTACTGTGTGTCATGCATTAACTTATTTAATTTTTACCTTAAATAAGGGAAGTCTGTGGGACCAGAGTTTCTGTGAAATATGGAAGTTGTACACAGCCCAAGGGGCCTGGTGAGGCCAGAGAAGCTTTGGAACCAGGTGGAGGAGGAAGAATCTTTTTAAAATTTGCATGAACATGTTATATTAGGCTGGTTTCCTCAGAAGCAGACCTTAGGAAAGGATTCAGATGTGGGAGATAATTCCAGGAAGAGCAATGGGAAGGTGAGGTGAAAAAGGGAGGGAAGGAAGGAAAGTCAGGGGAGTTGATGAGTGGTTAAGAGCAACCCAAGTGACCCTCTAAGATGCTGTGTAGAACACATCCAGAATTGTCCTGATGGGCAGCTCACAGAACCTGGGGTGACATTTCTCCCACTTCATCTTCCCTAGCTCACAAGTCAAGGAAGGATTTTTGCATTAGTGCCTTGGCACCTGGGTCAAGCACAGTTCTGTGGCCAGAGACAAACTGCAGGCAGAGAGTCAGAGGAGGCCATCTGTGTGTTGGAAACCACCCAATGATGACCTCAGGGGGATTGACAGGCTATGGTGAGCATGTTAGTGAACTTTTCATCACTGTGACCAAAATACCTGGCGTAAACAACTTAAAAGAGAAAAAGTGTATTTTGGCTCACAGTTTCAGAGATTTCATGCCATGTCAACTGGCTCCAAAGTAGAAAGATCATGACAGAAAGGCATGGTGGAGGAAAGCTGCTCAACTCACAGTAAAGGTTGGGGAGAGACCAGAGAAAAGATAAGCCTTTGCAGGAAAGGCCTCCAGTGACCTACTTCCTCCTTCTGGGACCCACCTTCCATTCAGCCATCAATGGAATAATCTACAGATGAGGTCAGAGTCCTCATGATCCAATCATAAAAGTTTTGCCTCCAAACAGACTTTACATTCCAGAGCCAAACCAAAATGGTGGGACTGCTAAATGGAATACTCAAGAGAAGGGGATTATCTGTTAGCAGATATCTTTTGGTTCATTGGTATCTATCTTTCAATTGTCTCTCACAGGAAAATGACTATAAAAATTTCAATCATTCTGCCTTTGGAACGAGAGAGTATGGCAAAGACCTGATGGCTGGATAGCACAACCCATTCCAAGCAGAGGATTGTCATTAATGTCATTCACATGGATTCTCAGTAATAAAAAATTCCAATTAGAATATAGGCTTAACTTCTGCCCTGCATATATTATGTAAGGTTTATTATCAGTCTCCGTCTCTCTAAATTTGTTCAATGTGAAATGTGTTGCCTAGTTGCTAAATGAAGACAAGATTTACAGGGCTTTAGCACTTAGGGAAAGCTTCCATGTTCCTTTATGTCCTTTATAGAATTTATGAATCACAAGGTAATGCACAGAGGTTATCCTAAAAATGGATCCAGAAATGTTGCGCAGATTTAGTATGTGGCCCCGGAGTGTGTTTGTGTATTTGTTTGTATACATATTTGTGTATGTGTGTGTACATGTGTGTGTATACATGTCTGTGTACACATGTGTATATGTGTGTGTGCTTATTCATCCAGATCCTTCACCATTCACTCACCAACAATGTGCTGTCAGCTGAAACCCTCATGCCCTGCCATAGACACCAAGGCCAGGCAGGTCTGTGCCACCTGGGGCAAGACCCCTATCTACCCTCAGCCACACAGGAGTAGCTCCTCTGCCACTCTAACTAATCAGGAATTTTCTACCTCTCACCAGTCTTGTTCCTTAGGCTGCCACACAGTGACTTAGAAATCATTACACTGTGGTGTGGTTTTGTTGTTGTAATATGCTTTCAAGACTCTGTATTCAAAGAGAGAAGAAATCAATTCCACAATTGAAACACAAGAACGTGTGTTTGAATAGCATCATTTGGGGAAGACCAAGAATTCTAAATATTAGAGGGTCAGTGTCTTGTGATTAATTAAGTCTAATGTTCCATTTTAGAATTGAGAAAACTGAGACCAAGGGAGCAAATATAATTCCTTCCAGGCCACATGCTCTGGTCTCTATGTCTCCTCAGTCTTTTCTTCTGTACTAGAGTGCTTGTGTTTTCTTTCAGGCCCAGCAAAAACTCCCTCTGTGAGCTTGTAGAAGTCATTTCATGGACCACTTAATCTCCATGTGTCTCCTCTGACATCACCTCCCTCCTTCTTTGCACTGCTTTGTGCTTGGCAGCTTCTGAGAACAAATTCCTTTACCCTGTGGCTCCTGATCAATGCTAGAGAAAGCTTTGGTATTTCTTGTCCATGTTCCTTCAGTTCAGGTTTAACAGCAATAAGGCCCTTTGGGAATGGCCACAGCTAGGTCAATGGCTCCCTCCATGACTGTAGGTCCTTCTGAGACTGTCACACATTCATATTGCTTCCTTCCTTCTATTCTCAGCTTAGGGCTGGAAAAGGCTCCCTGCCACTGTAAGTCCCTAGTGGCTTGCCCTTTCTGTTGGTTACCTCCACTTGAGTACGCCTCTGTATGCAATGCTTTCTTTATGTTTTTGCAACTAAACCATCTGAGTGGACTGGAGACTCTCTGCCAAGTTAGAAAAAGTCCTTCCTGTCTCTTTGAAAATAGGGATTAAAAACTGTCTTTTCAGGGTTGGATGAGTGTCTAATAAGGACACACATGCAAATATGCTATGTGTGGCCCAGATGAAAGCTTATTTTAACTAGTGATCGTGCTGGGGCATGTGGTCCAACCATAGCTTATCACTTAACCAATTTTCATGTTGATGCATCACAGAAGCACCCCATATATGCTTCTCCATCTCCCAGTAAGCCAACTTGATCATGTGCAGCAGACAGGGTCTTACTGTAGCTTTCATTTTGAAGGCAGTGAACTTGCACACTTAGCCCTTGCTCCTCCCCAAAATGGGAATCCCAGGATGAAAAAAATATCTAGATGGATGGTGAGACATTAGGCATTCCAGATTCATACCGCAGGCAGCTGCCAGCATTGATCTGCAAAAGTTGCCCTACTTCCTGTCTCCACCTATTACTTAAAAGCAAAACCAAGAGTGACTCACAGAAGTCACCAAATGCAGCAAAGAAGGGGAACGGGTTCTGGACAGGTAGCGTGTCCTCAAGAGTTCTGAGCACCTGGACCAGCCTAAAAGAAAAGGGAAAAGTCTGCTCTAAGTGCCAGGTCCCCACCTCACCCTGTCAATTTTCACACTTTGACAGGTACCTGTCTCCTATTCGCACTCACATTGCCTCCTCTCTAGAATACTGATCCTTGATCCTCCAAGGACTTCACTGAAGAACATCCCCTGTCCCTTTAGTGCCAATCTAATAAACTCAGTGAAATTCCACTGACATCTACAGGTTCTTGCAGCATTCAGGGAAGACAAAAACCATCAAGACAGGTTGTTATTTCATCCGTGCCAACAAGTGCCATTGTGATGAGCAGTGAAATTACCTGATTAATTAAGACAAACACACCAAAAAACCCACTAATCAGAGGGGGGCCTTCCAGATGGCTGTGGCTGTGCTTCATTGATGATTAAGAGTGTGGATTTTGGAACTGTTCTACCCTACATTCAAAATTCAGTTCTGTGACCATGAGGAGGTAATGACTTAGCTGTCCAGGCCTGTGCTGGAGCCGATTTGAGAAAGCCCGTTTTCATCTCTTCCTAACTCTGTGTTCACTGACTCTTGTGTTGTGTTGGTATTTTGAAATATTCCAAACGGAGTGAAGATTTACCCCTGTGAAAGTTGGCCATTTCATATATTGGAACTTTTTGGTTTTTGGATTTTTGTTTGTTTGTTTTGTGTTTTGTTCTGAACTGTCAGTTGTGAATATTTACCAGCATACCACTGCCTCTTTTACTATATTTCTTCACCTCCATAATAGAACTAATAATAGTACCCACTTCATTAGCTTGCTGTGAATTTTAAATGATATAGAAGGTATACATGTCACAGGGTGTTTGTTATAAATACGCACATAATCACACACACACACGTATAAAATTTAATAGCTGATGGAATTTCTCCTTGAGGTTCCTTTGACTAATGATGCAGCAACCAGTTTTCTAGAAAATATAGACCATGCTGTGCTGTAGGAGGGGAGAAGCATCCTCTAAATCCATATCCAGACTCCTTTACGGCTCAGTTTTCTAAAACAAAGCAAAATGCAAAAGCAACTCTTGGCCAGTGAATGACTCAGCTCCTTTTCAGGAGACAAAAAGCCACTTCTCAGGGCTCCCCAGTGGCCAGTGATGGGAGGGATGACCCTCTCAACCCCCAGGAACCATCACACTCCTTGGTAAGCAAGGAGAGTTTCTGATTAAGTGCTGACCTTCAGAAAGTACTAGCAGAGGTGTCTAACAATTTCATCCCTGAGACCCTGGGGTTGGGTGTCTGGGGTTGCTTGGGAGGGCTCAGGACATGCTGCAGGGTAATAGGAAGGACATGGGGTGAGAAAAAGGTTCCTGCCAAGTTGCAGAGAGACACATGATAGCTCAACAGGGAACCAAGAGTCAGGTTTAATATTGTTGCTGCTCCACACTTAATAATTGAGGTCAATGCTTTATCAAATCCTCACTGAGGGCCATGGAGAGGACAGGCTTCTAAGTGCAGTAAGACAGCTGTGGTTAGGACAGCAGGGTTTGTTGCATGGATCCTTACCTGGCACCATTAGGAGGTATTTCGAATAACTGTTGCCCCTAACTTATTCCCACTATCCCAGTAGGTCTTAAAGAACCTTTTAAAATATGTGCTTTCCCATCCAGTTAAGGCAAAGTCACTTCAAAGGCAAGCATTGCCAGGACAAATGCTCCTCTCTGATCAATTTCTACTTATGGTTCTTATCTAGACCTTGAAACAGCACACTGGATGGTCGTTCTCTCTTTAGATGATGAAAAATGAAAAGGCTCTTGATGGAAAAGACATTTGAGTCCAACAGGAAGCCACAGTAGGCAGTGTGTGAAGTACGTGGAGGGGCAAACGGAGGCAGAGAGCCTGGTTCCATGTAAGATGGGAGCTTAAGGGCAGCAGCAGGGCATGCAGGAAGCACATGCAACGGTTTCTATCTGGACGTTTAACCTGAACTACAAAGCTCAACCGGAAAGAAATTTCTGATAGCGAAAAAGAGTGGGAAGGGTATGGAGAGGGCAGCAACCCTCATGGGGACTCTGTGGCCTTGTTGGCAGCAGGGAGAATGTATTTTTGGCCTGTGGGTGTCATGAGCAGAGAGAAACCAGGAAAAGGAAACTGAACATTTTATCCTATAGAGATCATGGGCTAACCGTACCCTACTTAGTGCTGGTAAGTGAGAAGTTGTCAAGGCTTTGTGATAACCTTGATTTGACAGACAGTGTAGACAAATGTCCTGAGCACAGAGGGAGGCTCTCTCTGTCCTGAAGGACATCTACCATCAAAAGCAAATGTTTAAAATGTTCCAGAAATCACTTTAGTATGCAAAAGAGACGGTGTCTTTCCTCTACACAGCAAATGCATATCTATCTATATATATGACGTTTCTCGCACTGGAGGTGCGAAGGTGAGTCCTAGAGGGGGTCCCTTTTTTTCTTTTAAAGACAGAGGGACAGAGGGACAGTCAGAGAGAGAGAGAGTAAAAGAGAATCAATTTTATTTAGTTTTTCATTTGGCGTTTGTTGCTCGCACACTTGGTTGTGTATGTGGTGCTAGGGTTCAAACTTGTGTCCCTGTGCATGTGAGGAAAGCACCAAAACCCCTGAGCCCCTGCTCTAGCTGTGAGGGTTCCCTTTTATGTGATCTTTTGTGACCTTTACTTTGGCTTTTTCAGTGGACATCAGAGTTGTTGTTCAACACAACCCGACAAATGCACCCTTCCCATCTTCCTCTGGGAAGTAAAGCACATTCAAACCCAAAGGGCTGTCAAGGATTCAAACTTTATTTTCTGTTCTAAATTTGGCCGGTCACTCCCTCCAATCTCAATCACACCTAGGAAATATTCATTTCTCATCTGTAAAATCCTAAAACTCCAGTGTTGGATGCTGAGGGAAATCATGTGAGGAATCAATGGAAGAAAACACAGAAAGTGGTTTGATGGAACCTGGAACTTAAGAGGCTCTCAGTTGATGATATTTGTTATTGTTGCTGTTGATACTATTTAAATCTACCCCAAACCTCGCTGGGCATTGGCTCATGGACTGCATTAGCAGCGAAGGACTAAGTTAGCATGCTTATCACTGAAGGGCTAAAGCAAACTGAACCTCTAGCAAGAAATCTTGCTTCCTCTTGATGGATGGGCTGCTTACCCTCAGACTAGATACCTATCAAACTTTAGTGAATATTCAGTTTTTAGTTTTGCCATAAATGGGCTGGGGGTATGCTTAGCATGCCTAAGGCTGTGAGTTCCATCCCTAGTGTGTGTGTGTGTGTGTGTGTGTGTGTGCGCACGTATTCTAATGCATTATACATACCTATGTGGAAAGGTAAAGATGGTCCTGTTGCTTGATTAAGAGAAAGAGTAGGAATGCACACAAATGAATGAGCTTATTTTATTCATATATATTTTTCCTCTTGGTCTTAACAATTACAAAAGGTATGGCAGGATTTTTATTTTGTTTTAGAATTTTCAGTTGTTTTTTCCTTTTTGAAGTACTTTTTTGGAGAAAACAAATCTTTTTATTGACATTGAATATGAGTCATAAGAGATGTGTTGCTGCTTTCCTTTTGAGGGATTTTTTTATGTGGTTTTGTTTCCATTAAGTTTTAGCAACAGGAAAATATGGACTTTCAGCATCCACAGGGATATGATCAAATGGAAACACATGTCCCTTGTTTGTCCATTGCTACAGACCATGAGAAAGCTCACAAATCACTCATGGAGCTTCTAGAAAGGTTGATTGTCAAATAGCTCCGTTGTTCCCTTGATTTTTCTGAAACTAAATGGATATTAGTTATTCAAAAAAGCAAGGCTGATAAAAAGCAGCTGATGGAAGACACAAGTTGTGGACAAGTCAACTGCTTTTATTGTTGAAACACTAGAGAGCGGATGAGAGATGAATCAGCGGGCACGGAACCCAGTCTGCACCTGCACTTGCTTCTTGGGTCACATTGCCAAAGAGGCTGATGTGCCAGTAAGTGATTAGAAATCCCAGAAGGATGAATCATGGACCAGGGAAACCAATCATGGCCACATTGGTATAGATTCAAGCTAGTGATTTATACAGGCAATAATATATGAACAAAAGACAGTTCGCAAACCTTCAGAAAATTAGGGAACTTGCTTCACATTACTGATGATGCTGCATATGAGCCAACTTTTCTTCTTTATCCCTCAACATAAAAGGGCATTTTACACTCTTAGATTTATTTTGATTAAACAAAAATATTCCTTCTCATCTCAAGACCCTGAGCATTGCCTGATGTTGAGCATGGAAGTGATAAACACTTGTCGACTTGGAAGGATTCCATCAGTAGCACACGTGCCCGATTACTTTTTGGACTAACCTGATTAGGATGCCCAATCATAATGGCCCCAAATGCCTGCTTTCAGTTAAATACTTGTGCCCAAGAGGAAGGGAAACAATTTAGCCTCCTTGGCCCTGGCTTCCTCTTCTGCAGACAAAGGGATAGAGCTTTATCTGGCTACTTCCAGTTCCCTGAAGGAGAGAGGTCAAGTTCACTTGACATTGTCAGGGATTCTTTTTGTGTTTTGGGAGATACCTGATTTTTCCATTCCTTTCCCTTCTTTGATTTGTTTTCTCCAGTTCTTCCTGTTTTCCAATATCCCATTGCTTTCTTTTTAACAACCACCCAGCAGAAATTATTCAAAAGCAAGGGGGAAATACTTTTCATGCCCTAATTCTGCTATATTAGCAAAAATGTTTTTAATTTTTCCCTGAGACATCTTGCTTCAGCCACCTTGTAATGTGGCTATTTTAACTACTTCATGTGACAATTAATCATGTGCCTAAAGGAAACAGATAAACCTTGAGACAGATTCAGCTCAGCAAATGTTTATTCATTATCTATCTCCCATGTGCTTGGTTCTGGTGCTAGGTGTATAGAGGGTACAGAGATGCATATGAGCCTGTGATGCAGGAGATGAGAGAAGCTGGGTGTGATTGTATTTATCTGTGAGTTTACTTATTTGTCATAAGAAAAACCCAAAGTGCTTGGAGGTTCGAAGCAAGGGATGGAGGATGTGTGTGTACAGAGGTGATCCCTTTGGTGAAACATTTGGAGTCTGACAGCTTGAAGTTGTTCATATCCTGGAGAGCTTGGGTGTGGAATTCAAACCTTCCTCTCCTGGCAATGGGGTACCATGGAAGGTTTTCAACATGATCCGCTGGTGCTTTGGAAAGATGAATCTGGCAGGAGTATGTGAGGTAGTCAGGGGGCTGGGGGGGAGCGGAGAGGGGCCTGGAAGAGCCTTCTCCATGTCCTACTCCTGGTTGGACATGGAGACTTTGCCAATCCCCACTCCATGTGGTTGCAGCAGCTCACAGCTATAAAAATGTGTTGACCCAAGAGGTTTAATATTAACCAAAGTTATAGTCAAAGTCAATTCGGAGGATTCAAGAAAAAAATCTGATGCTAATAGAGAAACAGAAGTCAATATTTGTAATGTGAGTCACAGGCTCAAAATAGAAAAGTAAAACACATCTCTGCTACAGTTCCCAGAGGGCTGTGGGTTATACAGCGCAGCAGATCTGTGAACCAAGCTTGACCACCCTCTGGGTCTATTTTAAAATTTCCTCTGGCCCCTTCCTCTAATTCCTAAATTCCAGAGCATGATATTCTAGTAGAACTCACCAGATATCCAGCCCTGATGAAGTCATGGTTTGTTTGGAGTGGGTCAATGGAAAAAGCATTTTTTTTTTACCAGTTGTAACTTTTCTCTCTAGTGACATGACATGGAACTAACTTATGACTTTATTTTGTAGTTCATTCTCGATTCCACAGTGACTATCATTGTTTAGGGCCTAATCTCTCACTTGTTGCCTATTTTGGAGATGGCAAAGGAGAGGAAAGGAAGCAGAAATATTAAAAATATATAAGATTTTTTTGTTTTATCAAATATTTGTTTGGTTGACTTCAAAGTGGGCCACCCTGTCCACTGAGGGGTTCTGACAAGTTGGGGAACTTCTAGAATTTTCCTTGGTAGGATGGTTAGTGATGCAACAGCAGTTTGACTTTGTTATGGCTCTGATGTCAACCCTAGATTGAGGTATGGGTATATTTTACTGAGAGAGTTTGGGAAACCAGAAAACTAAAGAGGATGAAGGGCAAAAGAGGTAGGCCATATTCTACTAGCACACTGTATAAACAGAAGTCACGCTCACTCTCTCTCTCTTTTTTTTTTTTTTTTTTTTTGATACTGGGAATTGAACCAGGGATGCTTAACCACTGAGCTAAATATCCAGTCCTTTTTATTTTTATTTTTTATTTTGAGACAGAGTCTTGCTAAGTTGCTTAGGGTCTTGTTAAATTGCTGAGGCTGGCCTTTAAACTCATGATCCTCCAGCCTCTGCCTCCCAAATTGCTGGGATTACAGGTATGTGCCACCATGCCCTGCTCAGAAGTTACTTTCTTAACATAGTACTTCACAGATGTACAGGTACACTGTGCCACAAGAAAGACTGAATTAGCTACACCTCACCTGATGTATTGGAATGCCACAAGGCCAGATAGCATCTTATCATTAGTGCCCACAAGAAGAATTACTTGTTCAAAATTGAGTCCTTAAGGGGCAAGGTTGCTACAGTCTGAAATTTACAACACAGATTGTGGTTTAAATGAACCATTTGTTAGGTCTGAGCAATTCAGAATACTTAGTTTTCCTTGATTCTTCTTTATTTTATATCCAGGATGCCTAGCTTACAAAGTTCAGCTTGGATAACATCAGCTTGAAAGAAGGGCTGTGTTACCTGGTGGTGAGACTCAAGATCATCAGACAAGCAAGAAACAGGAAGTGGTGATGATGGTTGGGGCCAGGGCAGGGTTGACTGCAGCTGACTAACCTTGCTGGGCAAGTATCTGGAATGCTTGTCTTGGAGTTGGTCATTTTCCCTCTTTTCTATTGCAGACCTGGTTAAGTTCAGGTGGTTTATATCCTAAGACACCAATTCCTGACCTGGCATCTGCTTCCTCATCAGCAAAATGGTCATAACCACATCTCCCTCCCATTGTGTTTGAAGAAGTAATTAATGCTTATAAGTGTTTTGAGATCACTGATAAAAGACACTGTACCTGCCCAGGGTGTTACTACATTATTTTATTTTCTGGTTCATAGTCAGGATTAAGTCTGTAATAATTTGGAAATAAGACAAATTAGTAAAATATGTAATGTGAAGGCTACACTAAAATTGGATCTCTGGGAGTTGGAGCAGTGGTTCAGTGGTTGGAGCATTTGCCTAGCAGACAAGAGGACCTGGGTTCTAACCCCAGCACCACATATATAAATAAGTGTTGGAGAAACAAAGGCCAGATGGAAAAACAAATAAAATTTATTTTCTTTCTCTCTTCTTCTCTCTCTCTCTCTCTCTCTCTCCTTCTCTCTCTTAAAAAATTTGGATTTCTGTTGAATTAAATATTGCTCTTGAATTATATGCACAAGAAGTAGTACTGAGCTGTGACTTCGGAAATGTCAGTTGCCTCAGATTGAACTAACCAGGTTATATTTCATGATGCTATTTAGACCTCTTTAAAATGGTTAAGATATTGAGAGGAGGGTATCTGTTCACACTGCCCATCAAAATGGACTTAGTACCTGGCCTCAGAAATGATCAAACTACACGTGATCTTTTACAGACTTGTCTCTGTTTCTCTAGAACATGACGGACAGAAGGCAGGATGTATAGCAACTAGTAATTTTGGTTTATTATGCTCATGTGAAAATTGGATTGTCACCAAAACACTCCAGGATAGGATCCTCCTCTTAACAAAACTTAGAGCTATGATGCATGTGAGGTGTAGATTAAGAGGGTTTTTTTCCCCTACGGAAGAGGCACTGGCCTGAAAGCTAGCATGGTTATTACAGAATACTTCCATCAGATCTTTCGAAAGAAAGGTGGAGATGACCAAAGGTCAGAAGGTCACCTACATAATAAGATCCATGTGAGACATTAATTAAAATGGAATGTGTAAGAAAGATAGTATGTGCTGGCCGCATAATTCCTAATAAAACCACTGTAAATTGATCCTCATCTTCCTTGAGATTTTCCAAAAGGCCATGTTTTATTTCACTTAGAATTCTTTATAAGAAGTTCATGGATGGAGCTCAGGAGATGGGCAAATGTCTTGAAATAAATAAATTTATTATCTGCCTGTGCAATTTTTGGAGGAAACCATTTATTCCCCTTTAATGATATTTCTTACATGGTCCATGACACTTAAGAACTACTGTATGATGGGAACTAGTGTAGCTGAATCACGTGAATTTGAGCAAAATTGTCAGGCAATTATATGCAGTACAAATTTGTCTCTGCATGCAGATTAAGCAAATTATTTTCAGATAATATTTAATTGTGGTTTTCTCGATGCCATCCTGATTTTTTATTGTCCTTTAATCCTCATCCAATCACCACTATTCAACCAAAGTCTGAAGGTATATGCAAAGTATGTGACCTTGTACCCACTTGTAGGTATGAAAAAGCATCCTAAGGGTGTGTCACTCACAGCCCTTCTCAATAGAGAACAAAGATCATCTCTTGGAATTTGGCCTAAGATTGGGGGTGAACAGGGATAAAGTATCAGTGCCAAGGTGGGGCAGAACTCACATATTTTAATTGGTTTCCATTTCTCCACCCCCATGAAACATGCAGTGTTGTCATTTTAACCAAAAGAAAGACTTTAAAGAAGGTACAGGTAGTACAAGCTGATACTATAGATTATAGAATAGGGCAGAGATATATACAACAGTTCACTTAAGCTCTGAGTTGAGAAAGTTTGGGGCTGACTCAATGGCCCGTGTTCATCCAAATGTCTGCAGGGTAACCCAGGATGAAGATCAAGGGTGAATATATGGAGAGAGAGTGAGAATCACTTCTGACACTGTTCTCTAAAGGAGTGGGTTAAATGTCTTTGGGAGCTTCAAGCCATCCTTCCATCAAACAAACAGTCGTGAACATGCCCAAGGCATGTCTTGAGAGCAAAGGACAGCAAGGTATATTAAGAACCTAGTTTGGTGAATAGAGAAACTGAGATGATCATTGCAAGAATTTAGAGACCACCTTGGGCATCAGCCTCATTGTAGAAAGCAGGTGTTGCCAGTGGTTCAAACTACAAGGTCTGTGGTAAATTGCCCACAGAGATGACTATCCACATCTCCTCCCCAGTTTGTTGGTATGTGCTGCTTCTCCCATCAACACGAAGTCTATTTGCTCCCTCTGGAATACAACCTGAGATTGAGCCTTGCTTGGACCAGTTGAATGCTGCAGAAAGAATGTTCTGGGATTTCCAAATTCAGGCCTCCCAGAGAGATCTTGTAACTCCCGCTTTAACTCTGGCTACTACTCTAAGGCACCACAAGGAAAAGCCCAAGTTATTCTGCTAAACAGAGAAGCCAGTTTGAGACAGAGACCTTAAGGATGAGAGAACACAAGGAGGTCTTTCAAGGAGGAAGAGAACCAAGGATAATCAGCACTGTGGCCACCATATTGGATCTTCAGCCCAGCCCAGCCCAGCCCAGCCCAGCCCAGCCCAGCAGACAACCCAGTGTAGATTCATGAATTAGTCCAGCCAGCTGCAGGTGAAGCAGAGACAAGCTGTCCTAGCTGGCCCTGCCCAAATTCCTGACCCACAGAATCATGATTAATGAAATGATTGCTGTTTCTAGCCACTGTGTTCTGAGGTGATGTGGATGCACAGCCATAGATAACTGAAACTGTCCAAATGGCCATGAGGAACTCAGGCAGAATTCAAGATTGCAATCTCTCACATGTGCTGAGAAATGTTGGAGAGTAGGAGATTTAGGCAAGAAAGTGCCTGCACTGTAATCTTTCTGGTTTAAAATAAAATAGAGCCCCAGAGTACCCAAAGTACAGGTCTTTGAGGAGAAGATTGACAATATTAAGCATCTAAAAGGAAGTGCTGAGGGGAATAATTTATTCATCTTCTAGATTGTTGGTAATGAGACTTCTCATAGATTGTCTACTCGTCTTTTTATTTTTTTTTTAACCTGGAAATTGGACCCAAGGGTGCTGTACAGCTGAGCTACTTTCCAATCCCTTTTTATTTTTTATTTTGAAACGGGATCTCACTAAGTTTTTTAGGGTCCGGTTAAATTGCTGAGACTGATCTTCAATTTACAATCCTCCTGCTCCAGCCTCCCAAGTCTCTGGGATTGCAGGTGTGCATCACTGTGCCCAGCACTACCTGTCTTGATCATAATGAGCGCAGGTGTCTGTGTAGATTAGATGCTGGACTAACAAATGGAATTATCTCCACCAGCTGGCGCTGCCCATGCAAGCTGCTCACATGCCCACTGAGCAGGGGAAAACAGGACTACCCCACGCCCACCAACCTGACACTGATGGAAGTATTGTGCCAGATATTCAGCAATCATCTTACAGAAACAAAAACTAAATAAGACATAGTTCCTTTTTGCAAAGAGCTTACCAACTTGGAGTTTATTTCATTATTAATTTCCTTCTGAGCTATACCTATGTCAACTTTTTTTTTAAGAGAAAGAGAGAAAGAGAGACAGAGCAAGGGAGAGGGAATCAATTTCATTTATATTTTCATATGGCCTTTGCTTCTCTGACATTTAGTTGTATATGTGGTACTGGGGCTTGAACCTGGTACTGGTGCATGCCAGGCAAATGCTCCAACCACTGAGCCACCACCCTTGTGTCAACTTTTATCAGATCTTATTTATCCTCCTAAGAAGACTGATTCAGGTCCTTCTGGTCTCTGAAACAATCTGAAAGGCTACCTATGGCTCTGCCTTCTGGCACAGAAGGGTACAAATATTCAGGGTTTGTATGTAGTCCTGATACACACTTTTCACTACATGTTTATTCTTAGTGACTCAGTGGTTAGGAAAATACTTAAATATTCAGCAAGAATTTATTAGAGTCTCTGTTTTATAGGCGCTCCAAGATGAGCCGATTTTGGGAGGAATGAGAAACCTTAAAGTGTTTGGGCACAATATTGTTGTTCTCAATTTTCCATTGCTCTGTTATTTTGTGTTATTTGCGTGTATGTGTAGTGTGTGTGTGTATGTGTGTGTGTGTGTGTGTGTGTTGATATTCTAATAGGTTTTAATATCTCCATGTCTCATACTGAATTTCTCAAAGCATGAATAGGTTGAGGCAATAGGGAACATATCATTGATTCAGTCCTTGAAATGTAGGATCTCGGTAAGAAAGAAGAGAGAGAGGAGATCATATGACAGCCAATCCTTTTTGCTACTCTTTAACTGAAATCATAAAGAATGGACCCAAGCTTAATAGACACTTATGTCCTGCATTGTCCCTGTGCACACGACATTCTAGGGTTATAAAGATGCTGATGCTGTCTGCACCATTGTTCCTTTCAGAACTTTGTGTAGCTCCACTAGGGCCCAATTTAACCCATCAAAGCCAACGTAGATCAGGCACAATCTATCATTCTAATCTAACATGGAAAGACTTTACTCAGATTAAAGAGGGTTAAAGTCCCAAGGGAATTGCTAACACTCTTTTGTTGGGAAAAGTCCTCCTAATCTGACGTTTCCTCACATTCCAGCCATGCTTTATGTTGGAGGAATTAGGAGATTTCCGGGTCCACTGAGCATGATTTAATGATTTGTAGACGGCAAGAATGTTAGCTTAGTTGATTACTCAAGAAGGACTGATAAGGTATCAGATAGGTTAATTTGCTACTTTTCTAACCTCTCCCAGAGAACTTGAACCGAAGCCTCCTTCTTCATAGGTCATCTTTATTGCATTCCACATGCACAGCTAAGAATTTATGAAAACAAGATTTGCTATTTGCCATTATTTTGTTCCAGGCAATAATTCTTATTCTGATGACCCAATTCGTTCCTCCAATGATGATGTCACAATTGAGTTTTTTTTAAAGAGAGAGAGGGACAGTGAGTGAGAAAGAGAGACACAGAGAGAAAGACAGAATCAATTTTATTTTGTTTTTCATGTGGCTTTTGTTGCTCCAACACTTCATTTTGTACATGGTGCTGGGATACAAACCCGTGTCCTTGTGTGTGCCAGGCAAGTGCTGTAACCTCTGAGCCACTGCTCCAGCCCCACAATTGAGATATTTTGACTTCAGATGGAAAAAGAATACTTAAAGATAGGTCCTGTTTGCACTGACATATACTGTTTAGTGCTCGAAGTAAGGAGTAGAACATTCTAGTTTTAATTCAAACATCAACTGTTATCAGAGTGCTATCAGAAAGACAAACTTCCAGGGATCCTGTGATCTAAAGAGTTGCTTTTCCTTTGTTTCCTTATTCCTTACATCTATCGCTGGTGTAAAGCCCACAACCCCAGTTCTAGAAGTAATCTCAAAAAATGCAGTCTTATGAGTTCTAAGACTGGAGACTGGAGAGTGGGAATATGGGGGAACCATCCCAGAAGGCGATGTCATTCCTCCATGAGATACCCATTTAACGCAAGAGTTCTTCTGGGGGAAACTGCAACAGGTGAAACCCAAGGTGGTCATCCATGTTTTGGCATTACCCCTGGATAACAAAGTATATATATACATTGATTACTGTTGGTTTAATAATGTTTTTCCCTCAATTGTATTTCTATATACTTCTAATAAAAAATGCAGTCTTTCCCTTTGCCTATAGGAATTTCAAAGATCTCTGCATGTTTCGGTCTGTGAAGTCTGTTTTATAAGTATTCTTGAGAAGGTGCTGACTCTGAGAGGTGCCAATGAAGAACTTGTTTCTTTGCATGCATTAATTTCAGGAAACAAGATAAAGTCAAAAGGTTTAAAACTTAATTGACATGGTTGCATCCTGGAAGAATTTGGTGTTCAACAAACAGAAGGTTGTTTTTTCAATGATAAAATAATGTTGTGGGAGGACACATAAAATTCCATAGTATGATTCTCTCTCATATTAGAGATTTAAGGGGAAAAACCCACTATAAACAGTAAGATATAAATATAATATTTATAGAAGTACATGTGGAAGATACACATTCAAGAATAATTTAGACCTCCAATACATGTTTACACAATTCAAAATGATCCAAATTTCTCCTCTGCTTGGGCTTTATTGCCTTTAAAAACACATGTACATGCATGCTTCCTTATCTACTAGGTTAGACATATAATTTTTTAAAATCTATGCAATTGAAGACTTCAAATGTGGGTTGAATGGGAAGTAACATTCATATTTAAGCATTACATAAAAAATAGCCAGCGTGACAACATCTTAATGTTGTGCACCAGAGAAAGATAAGTTTGGAAACAGTGATGGCCTTGAAAAAGACCCTGATAAGTATTCTGCACCAAGCCTGAAGAATAGACTTCAGTAAAAATTGTGTTGCAGTTATATGCATAAGCAAATACTGTCCAATGTAACAATGAGAAAAATTAGAATAATCAGATAACCATTTGATTCTTTTTTTAAGAGAGAGAGAGGAAGAGAGAGAGAGAGAGAATCAATTTTATTTATTTTTTAAATCTGGCCTTTATTTCCCTGACACTCAGTTGTGTATGTGGTACTGGGATTTGAACCTGGGTCCTTTCACATGCTGGGCAAGCACTCCAACGGCTGAGCCACCACTCCAGTCCCTTGATTATGTCTTTTTAACCTAATTTTCTCCTAAATTCAGAGTCTATGTATAGTGCAGTCTCCGAAGCTGTATGGATAAAGTAAGCCATCCTCTGTTATCTTGTTTTCTTCCTTCCGGCTCATACATTCAGAGTACTCTCCAACAGGGCCACACTGCCAGGCCTTTATCCCTTTGGCTTTCCAACAAGCTTTGGTCCTGACTTTTCATTCATTCCTTGTTTAAGATATATATATACAGAACCCATTCTATGCTGCGGGATCACTGGTGACAAAGAAAGAAAGGAAATGAGCAACCAGTATTCACTACTTCCAAGTACCTCAAACTGCACTTTAGTGAAAACCACCCACAGAATGGGTGACTCCTGTGGAGTCCCAATTATCTAATGTGACTAGTACTAAGCAGCACTTCACTGTTGAATGATCATTAAGACACGAATTCTCTTAACCCCTGGGCTTCTTAGAAATAATTGGTATGTGTTGTAGATTAAAAAGACACATGCAGATCACAATGCCATCTTTTTAACAGTGCTCCAAGATGGATAGAAGGAGGACATGCTGCAGTGGCAGAGGCAGAGGAAAAGTGTTGCATGTGACAAGGGAAGAAGAGAGGTCAGGGTCCAGGAAAGAGCAGCCAAGGGCTAGAAGGGAAGCTAAATGTGGTGCTCAGGGCATGTGTCTTTCAGCCAACCTGGCTGTTTCAAAAACTAGCTATGCAACCTCCTGGTTATGTGACGTGAAGTATGTACTTAACCTCTCTGATCCTCAGCTCCTCAGCTCTAAAATTATGATAATAATATTGCCTTCAGAGTGTTGTTCTAAGGATTCAATGGCATAATGCATGTGAATCATTTTGCACAGTGCCTAAGATGCACTCAGTAAACAGTGGGTGTCATGTCAAGTGAGCTTTAAAAGCCAGCCCTGTGATAAAATGCATATATACCTCCACGAAAGAGGTATGAAATGAAGTCATTTGAAACCAAGGGAGCATGTATGGTCATATTTGTTTTATGAATCAGTCCTATTCATTAATTCACTCATTCAACCAATATTTATTTCTTAATTACATTATTCTTGGGAATGGTTCCAATCACTCAGGACACAAAAACAAATAAGGCAAGAGCACTTGCCCTCAAGGAGCACCTAATCTATAAGAGAGAGAGCTGCATAAATAGGTAATATGATAAAATGTAGGAAATAAAAGCTTTGGAAAGCTTCAAGAGTGACGGCTCCAGGGATGGTGGGAGTCTGCAAATCCTATGGGAGGAAGCATCCAACTCAAGTCTTATGAGTCAAAAATTTCCAGACTGTAAAGCCACAAAAGAATATGTCAGAGACAGTTCTGGTAAAATTATCAAAGCATGACAATGCATAGCCTGTAGAGACCATGGAAACTACCAGAACATGTGAGGCAGGTAGACTAGGAGATGAGGCTAGAAACTTAAATGAGAAAATTATACTTCACAAACCTCCAGTGTGAAAAAGGAGCTTGGAGGGAGGCAGAGAGTGAAAACACAGAAACTAGTGGGAATAACTGATGTGAGCCTCAAGAAAAGGAGATGAGATGATTAACAATCAGGGCACAGGTGATTTGGCGTGGCTTTAACAGGAGGAAGGACACCTCATCATCAGAGAATGTCAAGAAAGAAGCAAGTAAAGATGGGTGTGGATGAAGATAAGCATATAGATAGTGGAAGATATCACACATGCCACCTGGGTTTCAGACAGCTTCATTTCCAAAGCATCTTTTGGGGCATATTTGCATTTTATCACAGAACTGAATTTTAGTATTATAAATTAATAAATCAATTCCAACAGAACCTCAACTGCTTATTGAATGTGCCTTAGGCATTAGGTTAAATGATCTGCACTCTTTATGCCATTGAATCCTCTTGCAAGCACTCGAAAGGTGATATTACAAATTTTACTCTCTTAGAAGCAAGGTTATTCTTTGAGATGAGATGTACAGGCACGAACTGAACCTGGAGATTGAGGAAGGGCATCAAAGTTGGGAACTGAGTAACAGTGAATCGTTGTGAATAAAAGGCCCAGTGTCACACAAGTGCCCAGTGGAGATTGTGACAATGCATTTGTGGTGGCACTGTTGGCACATCAGGGTGATTTTTCTCTAGCTATGTACAGCTTTCCAGGAGTAAGGAAGATGATGAAATTGCTCCAGATACAGTAAGAAAAAGAATAGAAACACAAGGAAGTTCAATGTGCTTGTGAGAAAAGAGTTGGGATGGTTGTATAGAAGATCCAGGAAAAGAGGTCAAGAGACAGTGGAGACATCTAGGATAGAGGCATTGAAAGAACAAGGATTGCAATAGGGAGAGCAGAAGGGACTTGAAAGGACAGTAGGTCATGGAGTAGGATATCAGGGTTTAAGTTCTCTGATACAGGGCAGGCCTGGGTAGTGGCCAAGTCTAAGGTTGGCTCTTGGAGTTGTGGGTGCGGTGGAGTGGAGATGAAGTTCATTTCTACATTTTAAAAAATAGGTAAAGAATTTATGAGGTCAGGTGTTAGGTGGGCTGACTATATGGACCTTGTAGACTGATTGCATAAGGTAGATTGATGATGATATTCTGATTCAAGTGGCAGTCTTCATCAAATGACTGAGAAAGGCCAGATCACAATGATAAGGGTGGTGGTGACATGGAACTACCAAAAGAATGAGCTTTGTCACATAAGAGTGAATAAGTACTTTTGGAACCATAAAAGTGTTAACATCATGATGATCTATCTCAAAGGATCGGGGAAAATGAGACATAGGATTGACTAGTTTACATGGAGAAAGGAAAGAATGGCCATGGAGATAGTCCAGATGGGAGGGAAGGGACTGACTGGGTGGCTAGAGAATTCTCTATAACACCTGACTGTGGTAAGTATGGATCTGAAGACTGAAAGCATCAACATTGCCTGGGCACTTGTTAGAGATGCAGGATCTCAGGCCCAATTCCAGATCTCCTGAATGGAAACCAGCATTTTAAAAACATCTACAGGGGCTAGAGTAGTGGCTCAGTGATTGGAGCACTTGCCTTGCATGCACAAGGACCCAACTTCAAACCCCAACACCACATACTCAACTAAGTGCTGGAGAAACAAAGGCCAGATGAAAAATAAATAAAACTCTTTTTCTTTCTTTCTTTCTTTTTTCCTTTATTTTTTCTTCTCCCCCCTCCCTTTCTCTTAAAAAAATAAATAAATAAAAACTTAAAAACAAAAACATCTGTAGAAAAAGTGTGTGCCAATTAAAACTCTGGAATCACTGCTCTAAAAATAAGCAGGATGATTATAGATGGAAAAAGAAAGAGTGGCTATAAATTGTTTCCAATGATCCCCAGCTCTCTGTGACCATGCTCACATGAGAAATTAACCTTCTCCTTTGAAGGATAAAATGGTATTCTCAAATCAGGATGGCAGAGAACCTCAAGAGCACCAGTTTTAACTCCTTGAAGGCTCAACAGACTGTCTTGTCTTACTTCCATTTATGCCATGTGATAAAGTTTCAACAGCCAAAAGATTTCTTACCTTGACTTCAGAGAGAAAGAGAAAATGTGTTGTTTAAGAAGCATATTGCTTTCAGTCATGGAGTTGGTGAGGCAGCCAGAAGACAGAGCCAGGGCCCAGACTTCTCCACCTCTGTGTGTTCTAAGCATCGAACCACACTTCCTCTTCATCCAGACCCTCTTGGCCAAAATGCTAAGAGGAGATGATGCCAGGGAATCAGTAATTGTATAGCTTTTCCAGCATACTGCTCCAGCTCCTCATAACCCAGCATGTCAAAACCCACTTCTCTCAATGTTCAGCAGTGACCAAATGGGCTGGAGAAGTGGGAGAAATACCGTGAAAAATCCCGGGCTGCAACTCAGAGACTAATAAATAATTGCTAATGGGAAGGAAAACAGAGGAAAGACTAAGAGGAAAGGCGCAGGCAAGACAGACAGAGTGGATTCCAGCCCACATAGGGGAACAGACCGGAGGTTCAGTACAAACAAAAGTTTTTAACACACCAGGAGCAGTGTCCCAAAGAAGGAAAAAGAGTAAAGCTGGTTGGGAGACTTTCTGTTCTCACATTTTTTTCCCTCTGCTTACAACATGTTTCAGAGACTTATTGAAGCTTTGAATGGGACTGTTAAATCATTCAGCATATGAGATTTGTCCTAAGTTAAATGGATCACTTCACCTGGTAGGAGTTTGGAGACTGGCTTATTTCAAACGAGAGAATTCGAGGGTCTCTGCTAAAATATTGATGTGTGGGAGATTTTAACCCAGGCAACAGAAATGACGGAATGGAGAAGCATGGGCAGGTGCCATATTGTAATTTGTCCACCTCTTAAATTATGTAACATATGTATCACAATATATTGAATTTAAAACCTGAAGTATGACATTCTGTAAATAATTCATATGGGCTCTTTCATTAAGTGTGAGCTGAGGCTTGGGATAATGATACTTGATTTTCATTAGTACCTTATTTAAATACAGATGTGGAAAAGGAAATTTGTTCAGCACTGCCCTCGTAAGGCATATGTGGCTCTGTAGAAAACTAAATCATACACACACACACATACACACACACACACACACACACTCACACACACACACTTTTCCCAGAACCGTCTAGGATAAAAATAAGTAATAAATTCATTTTTTCAAACATGGAGTTAACTCAAGCTTCTACTTCCTGATAATTTCTTTAAAATACATAACTTAAAGTATAGTTACCTCACTGAGAATGTCTTTAGTATAGTTACCTCACTCAGAAGGTCATTTGGTTCCACAAGAAGTGCCTGACCCTGAGGAAATGTCTGGGATTTTAGGGGTGATTGTGGATTTATACAGGAAATGCCTACAGAACAGCCCCTCTAAGTCTTGCTTCTCTAAGTCCTACAAAAAACCTACAGACCGGAGAAAAATCTGTCATCGGATCATGAGTGATCAAGTTCTTAGGGACTATTCATTCACATTTGATATCTGAAGTAACCATGCAAAACATTCATGCCTACAACATGTCAACTGATGGGTATCTTGGCTTGCAGGAAGTGGACTCATCAAGGTGTGTCCCATGGTTTGTCCAAAGGAAATGAAGACCCATATCGCCACATATAGCTGAGTTTGGAAACAAGTGGAGGTTAATGTCCCCTGTTGCTCCTTGCATCTGCTATAATATTGCTTCTTCTAACTTCTTTTCTTTATAGGTTGACCAACCATCATGTTAACACTGCTTTGAAATTTTTGGGAAATATAATCAAGAGGCATACAATTCCTTCCTCTCTACCAGTCCTCTCATATCAGGTTTGAAGTAATAAGGATATAAACAAGTTCACTTAATATGGTTTCTAATAAGATTGAGTAGGAAAAGAATAGCTACTTGTCTGTGAAGCCCATACATATGCTAATTTTCTATTTGGTGCACCCAAAGATACCCTTTTTTACTTTGGCTCCAATGAATGTTCATTTAATATATATTCACAGAGTACGATGTGTGAGCAAAGTGTTCACAAGCCACTGAAAGGTAAGATGTCAACTGTATACAATGGTGGGAGTGAAGAGACAGGAAGGACCATATGTGATTAGAGTAATTAGTGAGTCTTGCAAAATGGGTAGGGTTCTATTAGGCCCTGGAAGAGGGAGGTGATGTGCAAGAAGACATAAAAACAAAGAAAGAAAGGAAACATCTGAGAAGAACCACAAGCCAGAAGATGGGTTTACATAGAAAAATACAGGAGAAACAGGACTGCAAAGGCACATGGAGCTTGATATTCTGAGACCTTGAAGCCAGACTGAAGAGCTAAAGAGTAATTATCAGGAGCCTTGGGCAGGTGTGAAATGGACAACAACATAATCAAAATGGGACATTATGAAGATTAATGTGGAGTGCAGAATTTATTGGAGTAGGGAGAGTCGATGACTAGGGTAGTCTGTTAGGAGATTATTGCCACATATTTCAAGTGCGAGATAAGAGTACCTAAAATAACATGATCATAATGGGATCTTGCCATCTCCACCTTCTTACCCCTAAGTCAACTCTCAACTTGACTATTGTCAAGCTTCCTATGCTCAGCATATCCCAAACAGAATATATTTCCCTCCCAAATCTGCTCCTCCCCACATATTACACATCTCACTTATGACACCACTTATAATGTCAGACAAACCAAGGAATTCAAAATCAAGCCTGACATTTTCTCTGCTGAGCCCTCCTTTATTCAATCAACTTCAAGTCCTCCTTTTTCAACCATATTAAAATTTCCTAAATCTAAGCGCTTGTAATAACCACAGGACCTCTACCTAGTGGTCTTAACATTTTGCAATCACATACTAACTGGTCTTTTTAAATCCAAGCTTTGCAAAACCAGGTAATGGTTGAACATTTGAATTAGGATGCCAAACTGCCTGGGTTCAAATCCATGTTCTCACACTTCTCTGTTTGATAGTATCATTTCTTCTGCTTCCATTTCTTCATGTGTAAAATGGTAAATCATAGTAGTGCATATCTCCAAAGGCTGTTAGGAGGTTATGTTTATAGAACATTTAAAATGGTATTATAGGTGTTATATAATGTTTTCTGTTTCAGTGAATATAAAAAGATCCACCCTCTCTACTCCTGCAAAATATGAACATGCTGCTCAAACCTTGCAGGCTGAGCTCTAAGCTGCGTGAGAGAATGAGGGCTACACACTGCTTAATTCTGCCATCTCATCTACTAGCACACTTAGCCTCACAGGACATGATCAGGCAATATTGACCACATAAGCACATTTAGAGACTTTGATCAGAAAATGACATATAGAGCGGCCACTTATCTCTTCCATACTCACGTACTCCTGGTTCTCCTCAGAATAATCTCTCTGTTGGGCATGTCCCCATCCCCTCTCCTCAGTACTGCTTACTCATCCCTGAAGTGCCAACTCAGACATCACTTCCCCCCAGGCAACCTCTATGAATGTTCAGGTGGGTTAATTGCCCCTCCTCTCCACTTACAAGATAGTTTTATCACAGTGTGAATTGTATAGTGCTGAAATCACCTTTATGATCTTATTGCCAAAACAGACTGAAAATTTCTTGAGGATAGGGGTTGTGTCTTATTCATCCTGAAACCCCACAAAGGCTAGGATCAGCCCAAATAAACAGTACATTTTCATAATCATTTATTCAGATAAAGGGGAAAAATCAAATAGACTTGGAAATTAACTAAAAGTGGAAGGAGAGAGAAAGAGGGAAATTGGAGTCAGCTTCCAAAGTCCGAAGTCCATGTAGCCTTGAGGATCAAGGTCATATTTATAGAAACAGGGAAGTCAGAAGGAGGAACTTCTTTGATAGAAAAAATAGCAAAACCCTGATGAGTTAATTATTAAACAAACTGATTAAGAGATGCCAACAAGACTTACAGTTAGAAACATGGACTTTGTGGTGCTACAAAAAGGCATCAGTAGGCTTGAGAGTGATTGTGCTTGTCATATCCACTAGATTATGCTGCATAACAAATAACCCACAGATCTCAGTGGCTTATAATGACACCAGCCTACTGCTGCTCATGTAGCTTGTCTCTTGTGACGTGGGCACAGCTCTGTGGTTCTGCTGCTCTGTTCTTGCCTATACATAAAATTGGCATGTACTTTTTCCAGTGTGAAAAAGTAGAATAAGAAGGAACAGAAAGCACACTTAAAGCCTTTGATCAGAAATTATATACACAGTGGCCACTCTTATCCCATGAACCAAAGAAAGTTACATGGCCAAGCCTGAAATCAATGGAATGGAAAATCATGGTAAGAACAGGGGAAGAATTAAAACTTCATTATAAAAATATACAGTGGTTCCCCCCCCTTATCCATAGGGAATAAGCACCATGATCCTCAAGTGAATACCTGGAACAGGATAACACCAAACCCTATTTATATCATACCTTGACTTTCCCCGCTATACTAACACACAGTGGACACTTTGCAGTTTGAGGGGAATATAGCAAAGCATATACAAACTTTTTTTCTTCTTCATAATTTCTCAGAAGTTTCATTATTGTAATAGATCTTAGCAGCCTCGGGATATTATTTCCTTACTAAATCAAGCATTTTCATTTTCTCAATTAAAAGAAGCACTTTACATTTTCTCTTTGCCATATCTGAATTGCCATGATCAATACTCCTGTGCTTTGGGGCCATTACTAAGTGAAATACAGGTTATTTGAATGGAAGCACTGGATCACCAGTACAATGGTGGTCAACCTGATAGCCGAGGCAGCTACTAAGTGAATAATGGGCAGGTAGCAAATGCAGCCTGGATACACTGAACAAAGGGCTAACTCTCCTCCCAGGTGGGACAGAGCAGGAAGGTGTGAGATTTCATTACACTATCAGTATAGCACGCAACTTAAAATTTGTTTCCTTTCAGCATTTTCCATTTAATGTTTCTGGCCTATAGTTCATCTTGGGTAATTGAAACAGAAAGTGAAACTTCAGGTAAGGTGGGATTACTGTAACACTGGTACTGTGGGAATAGTTGGAATTATGTATGTAGATCAGCTCACACAATAAATGTCTGATTAAAGGGAGAAAAGAAACCATGAGGAATGAGAGGAAATAGCTCAAAGACAGTCAAGGAGAGACCAAGAGGAGAACTAGAATAATACATTATAATAAGGAAGTCCCAAATCCAAGGAGAGGTACGAGTCCTGACAATAGGAGAGATTCAATGAAAATAAGATGTGCACGTGACCATGAGGGAAAAATTGGAAATATTTAAGAAAAGGGATTCATTAGCTGAGTCCATCTTTGTACAGATTTCCGGTCAAGTTCTTCTTGGCTAATCAATGGTTATGGTCACTTTCATAGATTGTCAAGAATGAGTTTGGATACAAAGTCCTACAGCAGCTGAATTGTATGGACCAAAAGATAAGAAACTAAGAACACATGGTATAGCACTTCCAACTCTAATCAGATATCAGGAGTATTGTCACAAAGGGTGGAGAGACTGATCCAAGCTCTGAATTTGTCTGGGGAGCAAGATCACTGACAGCTTCTCTCAAGAGAGGAATCTCCTTCATCTTAGTCTAATAATGGAATCGTTCCTTGGCAAAACAACCAATACTTGATGCCATGAGAGTTATCAAACAGAATATAAAGTACAACATATACATATGGAAAAGCGCATGCCCTGGACAGAAAGCTAGGCAACGGATCCTCACGGTCTCTTCCAAATATAAACTGCATAATTTTATGGTCTACAGATAAAATGTGCTGGCTAGCATGTATCCACTATTCGCTCTGTTGTTTCTCCAACTCTTTCTGTATAGAAAATGTTAGTTTTATTTTCTCCTATTAAACAGGTGTTTGGAAGTACCTGAATGCTATTGTTTGAACTGTGTCTCCTAAAAACATATGCTAAAGTCCTAACAGAAGATGTCCTTATTTGGAAATATGGCTGTTGCATATTCAGTTAGTGAAGAAGAGGTCATTTTGAAGTAGTGATGATCTTTAATGCAATATGACTGGTGAACTTACAAGAAAAAGAAGAGATGCACAAGGGGAAAATGCTATGGGACAAAAGAAGAAAGATGAAAGTAATACAGCTGTAGGTCAAGAAATGCCAAAAATGCTGACCAATCACCACCAGTCAGGAAGAGGCAAGAAAGGAGTCTTTTCTCTGGGTTTCAGAGGGAGCATGGCCCTGGCCACACCTTGATTTTGGACTTCTATTTCCAGATTATTGAAAAGTAAACTTCTGGTGCTTTAACCTCTGGTGTATGGTGCTTTGTTATGGTGGCCCTAGGATATTTGCAAACTGAAATACATTTTGAACAGCAGCAAAGTAATTTTTGAAATGTCTGCTGGTGACTATCAAAACCAATTTCAGAGTAAGATTTGTTTTCTTGAAGTTAAAACTTTCTATTAGTGTAAAGATGGATAGACTTTTATGACCTAAGAAAATACAGGAAAATGTGTTCCAGTGTGGCATCATCAGCCTGCTGGTAACTTGTCACGAATTAGGAAATACTCTTCTAAGAATGCTTTTTGTAAAAGCTGTTTTTAAGGATTGTCCTTGTGAGGCTTGTTTACATTGTAAATCTTATTTGTAAAAAAGGTTTGAATCTAATTCGAGGTAAATATTTTTGGAAACTCAAACTCTCTGGTGATGTTAAGGAGCTGAAATTGCTCTAAGGAGAGAGGGAAAATAAAATTTTTAATTGGATTAAATAAAATACTTTTGCTTATTGTTGGTTGAAATGCAGCTATAGTGGAAACTTCATAGTCAATTATTTGTACTTTCCTGGAAAGCTGTTGGGGCAGAGTGAACTAGAGGTTACAGAGCAAAGGGCTATCTTAAAGACAGGCCATCAGTGCTTCAGCATACATACTTGGCAGCTCTGGAGGAATTCTCATACAAGTTAATACCATCACACAGACTGCATACCAAGCTACAAAGATGTCAGGATGTGGAATAACCCTTGCAGCCATTAATGCCACACTTATTTTGTAGAAGAGTCCCAGTCATACACCTAAGGCCCTCATTCCAAGCGTGGACTATGTTGTATTATATTAAGTTCATTAAGTGGTTATTAAGCAACTATTATACTATGTGTATATGTTGGCCACCGTCAACTGAAGGTTACACATGACATGCAGATCTGCTTGGTATACAGGTGTTGCTCTCACAGATTTACATGAGACAAGCACTTCCAAGTTGTCTTCCAGTCACTGGCACCTTTCTAGTGTCATGTAACAAGTATATGGCAGAAGGGGTCAGAGGTCCAAGACTCCTCATAGTGATTTACACTCATATTATAACCCCAAAATACAAACACCACAGTTCTTTTTCACATATTATTTTTTTACAAAACACACATCCATTTGTACAGTTTGTACCCCCCACCTTCAGAGGAGTAATTTCTCGACTCCACCTCCAGTGTGTTGAAGATATTCTCATCAACAGCTTTATTTTAAACCAAGACTTTCCTTCCACTTTGAAATGTCACCAAATTATTTGACCAGATGGGAAATCCATCCCAGCTCAATTGTTATCATAAAATCTTAATCATCTTGGCTGGTTGCCATTTCCAAATTGCCTAGATTCTGTATTGATACTTCCTTTAGAAATACACCAAGACCTGGGTGAGAACGTTGCAAACATTTTTAGAGATGGTGTCCTCTCAAGGGAACAATGAAATGGATGCCCAGTGTTCTCAGGACAGGAATTTCAGTAACTGAAGTTTGGGTAGTGTCCTAAAACAATTATCTGCTCTTTACAACCTCCAGGTTCCTTCTAGACATTTTTTCCACTCCAACTTCCCTGAGCCCCACAGTATGGATGCTGATACTCACAAGCTGGTTCTGACACTAGGCAAATTCCCTACAAGACCATGGAGAAAAAGGCCCTGAGAAATCATTATATCTTGAGTATCCAATTAGTCAATCTTTACAATGTAGGAAGTGGTATGCCTGGCATATGAAGGCCCACTGTGATTATTTATTATCCTGTTCACCACAGCATCTCTGCATAGAATGGCCTTTTACCATAACAAATTCAGGTTTCTTTTTCCCCTACCTCTTTCTTAAAAAATATCAAATAGTAATAAAAGTTTATCATCATAGTGTTCTTTCTCACATGCTGTACTGAAGAGAGCTCAACAACACTGTTTTTATAGAAATTCAGAACTTCAATCCAATCATGAGTGGGGAATAGATGGACCCAAATGGACAGACATTCTATAAAATAACTGAGCAACAGTTTTCTAAAGGGAACATATGAAAGACAAGGAAAAACTAAAGAACTGTCACAAAATGAAGGAAAATTAAGGAGCTAAAACAATTCAACACAATGGGAGATCCTATATTAGATCCTGAAACACAAAGTGGACCTTACTGGGAAAAATAGAGAAATTCCAAACTGTGTCTATAGTTTAGTTAAGAGTGTACTGCTAAGCTAAATTTGGTCTGAGGGTGTCTTTGAGTCTTTATGTAATGAACTGCAACCTAACTTGTGCATAAACCAACCGCAAACCTACCTTACCAATAGCTTTTGTAGTGCACAGCCTAGTCTCTGCCAGTCATCGTGGTTGAGCATCAGCCAATCACTGGCAGCCGACTGATCCTACCATGTTCAAATAAGGCAAAGGTGGGACTGTCATCCGTCAATCTGTTTCCGCATCTATATTTTCTGTCCATAAATGCTCAAGTGGTAGGGGAAGCTCTCTGAACCCCTTTTGCTTCTCAGTGCTCTTCAATTTATGAATTTTTCTTTGTTCAGTTAAATTCCATGAAATTTAATTTATCTGGAGGACTTTTCCTTTTAATGGTGCCAATGTCCCTGTCCCTGTTTTGGTCATCATAGTATGATCATGTAAAGAGTTAATATCAGGGAAAGCTGGGTGAGGGGCTTACGGGAGCTCCTTGGACAATTTCACAACTTTTCTGTAAATGTAAAATATTTCAAAATGAAAGTGTTTTTTTTAAGTTCTACTTGGTTGGTAGAGGGCTTGAAATCAGATTGAGAAATCAAAACCAGTTTAGTTATCAGTTTACTACTTCTAACATGTGCATCTTTAGACATTTCCCTAAGTCTGTCAAAGTTTGAGTTTCTGAATTATCAAATGAGAATAACAGTGGCTACAGTTATAAAACAGTGTTTTATTATAAGCACAGAAGACAACATATAAATGATATAGCATAGTGCTTGACATGTGCTATCAAATAAGAAGCTATTGTTGTTATCTTCAGTCAGAATATATCATTTTTTTCTGAGATGGATGCCTGATAAATACATCCTCAACAGGGCGTTAACAACCAGTACCATTTTTCATGTTACTTTTCTAGAAGTATTTGCATTTTAATGAAATTATCTCAAAGACACTATGAGAGAATTCACTGACAGGTTGTGTTTTTTGAATATGATCTCAACTATATCTCCCATTCCCCTACACTTTTCTAGAACTTTGTTTTTCCCCTGTCAAGAAGTAGAATCTATGTTTCCTCCTCTTGTATCTTGGCAGGCGTTTCTAAGTGCCTCTGTCAAAGCAGTATGGTGGAAGTTATGCTATGTGATTTCCAAAGACAGGTCTTAAAATGGCCACATAATTTAACCTGTTCTCTTGGGATGTTCACTCTTGAGACCACTCACCATATTGTGATGAAACTCAGCTAGCTCATGAAGAAGTCTACATGGAGAGAAAAAAGACTCCTGACTATACTCCCAGCTGAACTCCAAGGTGATATCCAGGGCATCTGGCCAATCATATTCATAAGCTACTCTGAGAGTATGTATTTCTTTTTTTCTTTTTTTTTTTTTTTAAAAGAGAGCTTAAGGGGCTGGAGCAGTGGCTCAGTGGTTATGGTGCTTGCCTGATATGCGCAAGTATGTGGGTTTGAACCCCAGCACCACATACACAATGAAATGTCAGAGCAATGAAGGCCACATGAAAAACTAAGGTTGATTCTCTCTTTCTCTCTCTCTCTCTTTCAGAGAGGTTAAGAGAATGAGATAGAATAGAATTGATTTTATTAATTTTTTTCCCATCTGGCCTTTGTTTCTCTAACACTTAGTTGTATATATGGTGCTGGGATCCAAACCTGGGTCCTCCTGCATGTCAGGCAAGTGCGCCAGCCACTGAGTGACTACTCCAGCTCCAGGACTATATAATTCAGGCCCTAGTTAATACAATCAGCAGAAGCCACAAGAATCAAAAATATCTAGTCCCATCAAGTCCTACCCTAATTGCAAATTTGTAAGCAAAAGGGTATTATTACTGTTTTCAGTCATTAAGATCTAGGGTGATTTAGTAAATAACTATAGATAATGATGTGATGGCAGAAAATTCTAAAAGTGAAAAAATCGGGAACAGAAACAGGATTGGTTAAAATGTGGCAGGTTGGAGAGCCAGTCCAGGAAATGGGCTCAAATGTACTTGAATATCCAATGGACTTGAAGTGTGTTCCATAATGAAAGAGAAATGAAAAATAGTTTTATCCGGCAAAGTAGGAAATGGAACAAAGTGGGAACATCTAAGACTGAAACAATATAGTGGCGCAGAGCCCTGGGGCAGATTGTCAGGAAAGATGGTAATTAAAGTTAGTCCCAGAATGAAAGTTAGGCCCTATAGTTCACTTACTGTAGCAGATGAAATTTGGTGTTTAAGTTGCCAATTAACCAAGAAATTCGTTTTTTGTTTAAGTCAATCAACAACAGACCCAAGTAACAATAATTCAAGTCCAGTATCAGTGTTCTGACTTCCAAATGCAGCATTTCTGGTCTTGTCTGAAAAAGACATGACTTGAGTCTCAAAACAAAGCAGGGAAATGATCACTCTTTCACTTTCTCATCTAGGAAGTGCCTGCCTAAAGGACTCAGACACCCTCTGAGCAGATGCTGCTGGTGGTCATTGCCAAATTTTTATCCCAGGGAGGGACGTCGAAACTTCTAGGCCCATCTCTGAGAGGCCATCCCATTTGACCTGCTCCAGGTGTGTTTGAATTTTGGAAGCAAAGAATGAACCGCTATAATCAGAGAACTTTCAGGGGCAGAGCCAAAACAAACATCCCCATCCTCATAGAAAACTGATTCTGCCCCATCTCCTCATCCACGAAATCATTCCTTCCATACAGTGGTAAAATTAGGGATGATCCAAAAGAGAAAGGCTGGTACTTTCTCTCTCTGCTTTCTGGGAGAGCCAAGTATCCTAGTCAGGGCCTGAGATAAGATTTCCAGACATGTCTATGCAGTGCAATGACTCTCAAATTTTAGCCTCAGAATCACCCAGAGGGGCCTGGCACCGTGGCACACGCCTGTAATTCCAGAGACTCAGGAGGCTGAGGCAGGAAGATCATGAGTTCAAAGCCAGCCTCATCAATTTAGCCTGGCCCTAAAAACTTTAGGGAGCCCTTGTCTCAAAATAAACAACATGAAAAGGACTGGGGATTTGGTTCAGAGGTTAAACACCCTTGGGTTCAATCATTGGTAACAAAAAAGAAAAAAAAAGAAAAGAAAAGAAAGAAAGAGTATCACTCTGGGGTGGGGCCTGAGAAATTTCATTTCCAACAAATTCCAGGAGACAGTGGTGCTGTTGGTTCAAAGTCCTTTGGAATATTTTACAATCCAAAAGACACTCACACATAGCTTATCTCATTTAAAGCTCACATCATTTATCATTGGCCATTGAGGGAGCCAAGGCAGATAAGAACTGACTCTCACCTAAGCTAACACAATGCTAAGTGCACGTCAGAGGCCTCAAATCCAAGTCTTTGAATGCTAACTTATGGATTCTTTTCACTGAATGATAGCTGTTTTCTGAAGTAGAAGGAAAACATAGCTATTTCATATGTTTATCATTAAAAGAATTGTATTATCTTTAACTAATTTTATAATTTCCTTTGAAAGATTCCCAAATCTCTCACACAGGGGGAAGAATTAAAGAATAGGAAAAGGTCGGGTGTCTGTTTCGCATCTACTTAGACCAGCTGAGGTGGGGAGAGATGTCTTAGGGGCCGACCAGCATGTGGGAACACCTGCCCACTTTCCTAGAGACTGGGTAAAATCTGGTGTCCTTGGACCAAGGAGTTGGTATCTATTACTGGTAATGTATTTTAAATATGAGCTGCTTCTTTACAGATGGAAATTCTTAACCAAAACAATTTCTACTACAATAGCACTATTTGAAACAATATGAGGAGGAGGAAATTGCGAGAAGGATGCTTTATATCACCCTTCATGTTGCCCCATTTGGCTTGCGACCAGGATGACTAACTCTGTGTTATTTCGCCTGTGCACTTAATTAGCTTGCTGAAAAATCAGGACCAAAGACCAACCCATGTGAGGGACTAACAGAAATCAGAAGCTGATCGGTTCAGCTTGTAGTGTCTTCTTTTCATGCTGTCAAAAGGAGCACTGGAGCTCCCATGGAGACACACCAGAGATTCACACCAATTTTATCAGGAGTATATAATTTCCAAGAAGGTCTTGATGCCTTACTCACCGAATCTCAACCTACTATCACAACTATCCTGGGTTTCTTGAAAGAAATGTGGACTTTTAGGTACCTGCTCCTGCCCTGTGACCTAATTTGATGAACTAAGTTTAGCAGCCTGCCTGGCTAACAATCTCACAAATTCCCGTGAGGTGTGTGTCTGTGTGTAAATGAGGATGAGGAATTGAACACATAAAAGGAGATTATTAAATTTTTTGGTAGTCTTTATTGAATAATAGCACACTGACAGTGAAAGTGCACAAACTATTAAGCACAGATATTGATGAATTTTCACAAATGCAACATGCCTAACTAACCAGATCAATGAACAGAACATTATAGGGTCCAGGGAAATTCCCTGTAACGCTGTAGATGAATATTGTAAATGAATATAAAGGGATCACGTGATATGCCACTCTTTTGTGTGTAGTTTCTTTGTTCAACATACCACTTATGAAATATCCATATCATGAGTAATGTGGAGCTGAATAACATTCCCTCTGGTTGCTGTGTAATCTATGATGTAAATTTACCACAATTCATCTGCCTGTTCCACTGCCGATGGGCACAGAGATAGTGTTTCATTTGGGGTTGTTGTGGACAGCGCTGCTGTGGGTGTTCTAGTGTGTGTTCCACAATACACACATGCACATATTCCTATCACACAGAAACTTGGGCATGGAAGGGCCAGGTCACCAGCTCACAGATGTTCCAGTTTAGTGCATACTGCCGCATGGTTTTCAAAACTAATTGCATCAATTTACATAGCTAAGAACAGGGTAAAATTTTGTTGCTTCATGTGCTTGCCAATAGAAGTTTTTCATCTCTGCCATTGTGATGAGGGTACGGTGATAACTAATAAATTGTTCTAGTTTTAATTTACAGATATGGCTATTTGGATACTGTCCTTGCTGAAGTGTTGGCTTAAGCCCCTTTCCCATATGATCTATAGCTTTTTTTAATGTATCCTCTCCTATTGTCTCCTCCCTCTTCATCTCTTATAAAGTTATTCTTTCCTTTAAAAATCCAAATATGCAACAGTACATATATGAATAAACATTTTATGCCCTATTAATTACTGGAACATTAACCAATAATAAAAAAAACCCTGAACTCTGTATACTCATGGCATAAATTAAACTCAAATACATCGTGCTAAACAAACAAGGCCAAATACAAAAGACTACATAGTGTATGATTTCATTTGTGTGACTCAATCAATGTAGGGCAGCAGAAAACAGATCAGTGGCCTCCTGGGCTTCTAGGGCAGTACTGTCTGCAAAGGAGCAGGAGGGAAAATACTGTCTTGATTTCGATAGTGATTACATGAGTGTACACGTTTGTCAAAAGTCTGATCTGCACACTTAAGATAGGTAAATGAATTGCATTCAATTACACCTCAATAAAACTGATGTTTAGAAACCCTTTCACTGAGTGGGACCATGAGGATATTAGGGCTTTTCATTTGCCACAGGGATTAGTCAAGATGCCCTCATGTGTACCCCACCAGAGCGTCATATCTCCCTAGAGGAAATGCAGAGCTGCTAACACCTTTTGGAATGACTACTTTGATGGAAGACATCACAAAAGCCTGGTTCTGGCTACTTTGGCCACCTCATACCCCCCCCGCAAGGCTTACTTTCCGCTCCCTGAAGGCTGCCTGCCAGTCACCCAGCGAGCCAGCCAGCACACTTAACAAGTTGGCCCATCACCACTTTGAGAATATATGACGCAAATGCAGGCATTTCCAAACCCTGGGCTACTTTTCCCAGTATTCTACCTTGCAAGAGCCAAACTGAAGTCATTTTTTTCTTTTGACTCTCAAGGGAAACCTGACAGGGACCACGTTTCAGAAGGCTCCTCTCCCCTAGAGCACCAGAGCTGTGGTATTTTAATAGCCTCCCTCAGCCCCTCCCCTGGGAACATATTATGTGATCATTAGTGATGGGCATACCTCACTGGGTTTCCAGGTTTGAGTCTGTGCCAGAAGTTCAGAGTTCCTCCTTTTATGACAACTCAAAATCTCCCTCTATGTTTCCCTTTTTCAATTTATTTCTTTTGATTTTCTTTGCTTATTTCCTTCTTATCTACCTAAGCATGCTCTCTAGCCCTTTCTCCATGGAAAGGAAGAGGAGGAGGGAAGGGAGTTGGAACTGAGTTCCCTGCTGGTGTCTCTGTTAATGTGCCCTGTGCCAAACTGAATTGTAATCAGGCTCCAATTATTGGCGCTGCCAGGAAGGAGTAACTAGACATGGGTCTAGTGCATTTTCAGGTGAATAAGAAAGACAGAAGGGCTCCTGTGCCAATCAGGAAGCTGCCACAAACAGGCCAATAGATACAATTGACAAGGTATGCAAGCATCACCACACCAAGAGTACCCTGAGGCTATGCAGCGAAGGTTCCCAAAGGCTGAAGGGGGTATTTAAACACTTGTGAAGCTGATGTGTGCATTCTTCATCCAAGGCAACAATTTCTGTTTCTGGAATGTAAGATTAGGTTTATTGAGTTCATTATTCCAAAACTCAAGCACTCCTATTGAAGATTCCTGCCTATATTTTTCTCCTCTAGTAAATAGGAGCATTTATATTTATTTCATGAGTTATTCTGACAGTTATGGAGCTTAGCAAAGGACTGAATTTATAAATTAGGGATTACATTTAATTTAAATCTAGTGATCCTTGACCACAGGACTGGAAGTCAACGTCTGTGTTTATAAACTGGAAATATCAGCCAGGGACTGCCTGATAGTGGCATGGAGACAGCGGGGACATGCAGTTTTAAGCACTTCCCATCTTCCATTAGAGGAATCCCAGAATACAACATGTCCTGTGACCTTGTTGAAGGCTGGGAACGTCCAGGTCAGAGGCAAGCAGCTGGCCTAGGAGGACTGCCAGAATCTCTGGGACACTGATGCATTCAGAATAGGAGACAAGGGAACATTGGACGGGGTGTCTGTTGGGGGGGGGG
>PVKS010018731.1:0-39600 GCA_004027875.1 Aplodontia rufa | reverse complement strand
TGTTTCTAATTGCTGTGTAAAATTCCATGGTATATATGTACCACAGTTTTTGGATCCATTCATCCAGTGAGGGACATCTGGGTTGTTTCCATAATCTAGCAATAGTAAATTGAGCTGCTATGAACATAGATATTGCTGTGTCACTATAATGTGCTGATTCTAAATCCCCTGGAAAGATACCCAGGAGTGGAATAGCAGGGTCGTATGGTGGGCTCATCCCTAGTTTTTTGAGGGTTCTCCACACTGCTTTCCAGAGGGGCTGTACCAGTCTGCAGCGCCACCAACTGTGTGTTAGCGTGCCTATCTCTCCACAGCCCTTCCAGAATCTATTATTGTTTATTTTCTTCATTTTCCTGCAACATTTCTTTCAAATTCTGTAACCCCATGGAGACTTTCCCTGTCTCAACCCACTAACACACACTGATTCCCTAACACTCATAAATCAGAGATTATATATATATTTTTTAAATAAATTAGATTTAAATCATAATATAAGGCACATTGAGGTAGGTGTTCAATATCCAGTTTCAGAAATAAGACGTTATGGAGTTTAAACCCCTAGCACACTCCTGCCTCCTTTCCCTCCTAGTCTGGCATTTTTCACACTCATTTTTGATTCATGTTTGCTATTGTTGTTATTTTGTGGTACTAGAGATTTAACCCAGAGGTGCTCATTGCTGAACTACATCGTTAGCCCTTCTTACTTTTCAGGCAGGGTCTTGCTAAGTTGCCTAGGCTGGCCTCAAACTTGTGATCCTCCTGTTTCAGTCTCCCAAGTCACCGAGATTACAGGCACACACCACCACACCAGCTTGTTTTTATTTTCTGTGTATGTATTCCAAAACAATAAATATTGTTTTGTATGTTTTTAAACTTTATTTAAATGCCACTTCACTGCAAATATGACTTATTTTGACTCAATCATAATGCTGGGGCTGGAGTGGTGGCTCAGCAGTTAGAGTGCTTGCCTGGTATGTACAAGGACCTGGGTTCAAACCCCACCATCACATACACAACTAAGTGTCGGAGAAACAAAGGCCAGATGAAAAAGTAGATAAAATTGATTTTTTCTATCTTACTCTCTCCCTCTCTCTTAAAAAAATAAATAAATAAATCATAATGCTACTTGAAATTTTACTTAATTTCATGATGAGCTGGCTAATGTCTAACAAAAGTTTTAAGAAAAAATTTGCTCTAACAGTATAAAAGCATTTAACTGACATTTTAAAAAACAAAGAAAAGTACAGAGAATAATATAACAAATGTCCACAAACCCATCACTGATTTCACAAATGTTAACTTTTATCACATTTAGTTTAAGAATATGAAGAATTAGGGGCTGGAGTGATGGTTCAGCTGTTGCAGTGCTTGCCTGGCATGCACCAAGGATGAGGGTTTGAACCCTAGCACCACATACACAATGAAGTGTCAGAGCAACGAAAGCCACATGAAAAACTAAATAAAAAAATGATTCTCTCTCTTAAAAAAAAAAAAAAGAATATAAAAATTAGACCACTGATGTCCAAGCCCCACTGACTCCCACCCAAAAAATAACTGCTCTCTGAAGTCAGAGGGTATTCCTTTAATCTTTCATTTTTCTTTATAAAAGCATTCTCTTTTTTTCACATTTTTCTGGTGCATTAAAGTTGTACATAATGATGGGATTCGTTGTTACATATTCATCCATGCACACAACAGAACAATATAATTTGGCCAATAGCCCCCTCAACACTTCCCTTCCCCTCCTCTCATCCCCTAGTCCCTTTCTTGTGCTGATCCCTCTTTGTAAAAACATTCTTATTTTTGATTGACACATGGTAATTATACATATTTACAGGTACAGTGTGACATTTCAATACATATATAAAATATAGGGTTTTGTGGGGGTTTTTTTGTTTTGCTTTTTGCCACTCTGGGGATCGAACCTAGGGCCTCAAGGTAGGCAAGTGCCCTACACCCCAGCCCTGTACGTATTTTACATCATGATGTCATGATTTTTTCACTACAATATGCTTGCACCCAGCTCCACTTTTCAGTTTTTCTGATTACAGAAGTAACATATGCTTAGTGGAAAAACCGGAAAGTCAATTACACACAGCGTCCTCCCCAAGGGAAACCACGATGCCAAGCACACTTTCAGCTTCTAGAAAGCCGTGGTCTTTTTCTGTCGTGCTTTTGCCACCTGGCATAGTGCAACACACACCAGCAGATGCTTAATATTACTTAATGAGTAAAGACTGGCATTCTATGAAACCCAGATTCTGCTTAAGCTGACTTAAGCAGACTCTTCTCCGCTACACCTGAAAAACGAGAAGCAGTTCGCTGCAGCTCAGAAATATCACACTGCATACGCAGAGAAAAATGCCACGGGGTGTCCCACAGAGTCAAACAGAGTGAAAGTCATGCTCAACCTTTGTTATCCTCGGTACCAAAGCCAACACCACAACATGGATTTGCATAGCTGTTTTACCCAGTTGCAACAGTGCAGAAATCTTGGTAGGAAAAAATCAACAGGTGTTTGTTTGGCACTGACGAAGGAACTAAAGCAAATATGGGAATAGAGTTATACAATTCAAATGCCAAACATGTTGGCAGCTTGTGCTCCACGGAAGACTTCCAAACCTCGAGATCTGTGCTGTTTCAGTGATAATTCAGAATCTTCTAATCACGTACTTTATCAGAAAAAACAAGTCCAAGCCAAGAAGATGTTGTAATGGACCTGCCTGTACAAGCTGGGACCATTACACTGAGTCTACTATCAGATTTATTAAGGTTATGAAAAATGACCAAGTGAGGCAGTCAATCTCATGTATTAGGCCCAGCAAAGGCATAGCAACACACAATCTAGGGTAATCATAGATATGTGTCGGGAAGGTCAGGGGAGGAGGCTGGTGTGGGAGGGAAAAGGGAAGAAGAACAGGGAGGAATCTAGGGGGTAAATCTAATTTTCAAATTTTCAAATATATACATATAGGGCTGGAGCGGTGGCTCGACTGTTACAGCACCTGCCTGGCATGCACAAGTACACGAGTTCAGACCCCAGCACCACATAACACCACATACCACAGCAGTGTCCAAGGAATCAAAGTCACACAAAAAGCTAAATAAAAATTGCTTCTCTCTTTCTCTCTCACTGTCCCCTCTTTCTTAAAAAAAAAAAAAAATACACACACACACACACACACACACACATCATATTGCTACTTTGGATGCATTTTTTATTGTACAATAAATGGGATTTAATAAACTGGACATGGAAAGAGAAAAATCACAGACCTTGGACTGGGGGCCTGAGAAACATGGTGAATGGTGGGACCACTGAGATGGGAAGAGCAGCTCTGCAGAGGTGGGCAGATGTGGAAATCCAGAGTTCTGGTCGGTCAGGTTAAGTATGAGATGCCTATCAGACCACCAAGTGGAGATACATTAGTTGCTCAGGATTCATATGACAGGGCTGGAGCAATGGCTTAGCACCTACAGCGCTTGCCAGGCATGCGCAAGGACATGGGTTCAAATTCCAGCACCACATACACAATGAAGTGTCAGAGCAATGAAAGCACATGAAAAACTAAATATAATTGATTGAGTCTCTCTCTCACTGTCCCTCTCTCTTAAAAAAAAAATTCACATGACAAAAACACAAGGACTCATCTCTCAGTGTTTCTCGAAGTGCAACCCCTACACCAGCAAGCAGCAGCGGTTGCACCTGATACGTTATGAGAAACTTAGCTTCTCAGGTCCCACCCCGGACCTACTGAATCAGAAGCTCCAGAAGTGAGGACAAGCCACGCGTGTCTAACGAGCCCTCTAGGTGAATCACTAAGGGCTGAGAATCCTTGTTCAAAATCATATTCCTCACCACTAACGAAACCTGAGAGCCACGGCTGCCCCTCATTAGGCTTCTCTGTGTCTCCATAAACCTTCGGCCTAAATAACAGCGGATGGTGTTTCTGTTCCCCCCTCTGCCAACTGCTCACTGGGGGTTCCAGAAACACAACTGATCAGTTTTTCAATTCCAGCTGTATTATTCATAGTTTCCCAAAGTGGAAACAACCCAAATGTCCATCAACTGATGAAGAGATAAACAAAATGAAGTATCTCTACACCAAGAAATATTATTCAGCCAAAAAAGTAATAAACTACTAATACATGCTACAACACGGATGAGTCTGAGAACACATTTAGTAAAGAAGCCAGTCACAGGGGCCTGGAGCGGTGGCTCCTCGGCTACAGCGCTTGCCTGGCATGCGCTAGTACGCGAGTTCGAACCCCAGCACCACGCACACAGCAATATTGGAGCAACGAAAGCCACATGAAAAACTAAATAAAACTGATACTTTCTCTCTCACTGTCCCTCTCTCTTAAAAAAAAAAAAAAAAAAAAGAAGCCAGTCACAAAAGACTTCATATCACTCCATTTATATGAAATGTCCAGTATTCTATGGTAAACCAGGGATACAGACAGATGAGTAGCTGCCAAGCTCTGGAGGGAAGATGTAATTGGGAAGTAACTGCTAATGAGTATGGGTTTTGGGGAGGGGGGAGAGTAATAAAAATGTTCTGAAATTGGTGACGGTAAGACAAAACCATCTATACTCCAGATAAACATATAAATACCATTGAACTGTACACTTTTAAAAGGTGAATTTTGTGGCATGTGAATTATATCTCAATAACATGGTTAGTTTTTAAAGGGCTGGAGCAGTGGCTCAGTGGTTACAGTGCTTGCCTGGCATGCGCAAGGACCCAGGTTCAAACCCCAGCGCTACATACACAGCTAAGTGTTGGAAAAACAAAAACCAGATGAAAAAATAAATACAACTGATTCTCTCTTCCTCTCTCACTCTCACTCTTTCTCTCTGAAAGGAAAAAAAAAAAAGAGGAAACTAGTTTCACTTCTAGGTTGCCAAGAACTTTAGTTAAGCCTCTTAGTGGTTAAGCCTCTAGTTCAATTCTCAGTACCAAAAAAAAAAAAAGAATTTTAGTTTTCTTTCATAATTAAGAGCTCCTGGGGTTTCCCTACTCAAAGTACACTACTAAATGATATTTCCTTTCAATAAGCAAGAGACTAACAATTATTATGAAGTGTAGCAACATTTTAATGCCATAAGCATAAATAAGAGGGGGCTGGAGCCGTGGCTCAGCAGTTACAGTGCTTGCCTTGCATGCGCAAGTCCGTGGGTTGGACCCCAGCACCACATACACGAGATGTCAGAGCAATGAAGGCCAAAAGAAAACTGAATAAAAAACTGATTCTCTCTCTCTCCCTCACTGTCCCTCTCTCTTAAAAAAAAAAAAAAAAAAAAAAAGGTTAAACAAGAGGGGCTGAAGTGATCAGTAACACAGCAGTTATGGCACTTGCCTGGCATGCACAAGTACACAAGTTTGAACCCCAGCACCACATACGCAACTAAGTGTCAGAGCAACAAAAAACCGCATGAAAAACTAAATAAAATTGATTCTCTCTTTCTCTCTCTCATGATCCCTTTCTCTTTAAAAAAAAAAAAAAAAAGAAGAAAGACAAACAGTTTGTACTGGGGTATCTGAGATATACTCTTAACTGTGTACTTGCTCTAATAATAACAATAATAATTACTATCCATTTTGCATAATGTGCTAAAATACTGTCCTAGTTTTAAAAAAACAAAACAGGGTATTTCTTTCAGCCCTCATGGTAACCCCAATGAATGTATTTTTATTCCTCATTTCATAGATAAGGAAACTGAGGTCTAGGGAGATTAAGACAATTATTAGTCCTTTGTGACCCAGGTTAACGGAGCCCAAATAATAACCCAAGTCATTCTGAACTCAAAAGTTCTCTCCTTGAGCCCTGTATATTCTTCAAAAAGAAACCAAAAACTTGAAGAAACTGAAAACTACTCTTCTTATCTCACAAAAGTAGTGTTTTTAAGAGGGTGACTATTGCTTGGCAGAGTGGTGCATGCCTGTAGTCTCAGCTACTCAGGAGGCTTAGTGAGATCTCAGCCAGGCTTGGCAATTTAGCAAGACCCTATCTCAAAATAAAAAATAAAAGGGGCTAGGGATATAATTCAGTGGCAGAGCACCCCTGGCTTCAATTCCCACTATAAAAAGGCAGGGGTGGTGCTGGCAGGGGCTGTTCCTATAGTCCAGTAGAATAGACAACAAAAGACAATAACAACTACCAGTCAGAAGCCGCAGAAGACCAGGCCCCGTCCCACACCTCCTGTTACTGTTTCCTGATTTAACAATTTTCCCACTGATTCTGATTATAATCTTAGAATGTCAAAATTTAATGATCTTTCTATGGAAAACCCCAGAGAACAACAGTTAGCACAACTGGAGAGCTCACAAGACCAGGAAGGAAAAGGAATCAGAGGGCAGGAAGTGGTGCTTATCTAAAAACAAAACATCTTTAGCACTGATATGAACAGTTATTCCACAGCACTTTAATCTAAAGCAACCTTTGCATTCCCTTGTATTATTTTAATATATATTAGCAAAAGCTGATTCCCACTCTATTCCACATATGTCTAATAGGATCTTAAATATGACAGTTACATAGCCAGATTCTCTCTTGCTTAAAGAAAAAGAAGAGAAAAAAAAAAAAAAGTCACAAGGTCAAAGGATTATCCCAAAAGGAAAAGACCTTAATCAATTAGGAAAGGCACCATGTGGGGCATAACCAAATGTGAATTTTATCACTAAGTAATCTGTGGCTGACAGAAATCTTAAAATCACAACTGAAACATACCTCCTTTTACTCCTCAAGGGGCTGGAGTGGTTACAGCACTTGCCCAGCGCGGGTTCAAACCCCAGCACCACATACACAACAAAGTAGTGGAGCAACAAAAGCCACATGAAAAACTAAATAAAACTGATTCTCTCTTTCTCTCACTGTCCCTCTCTCAAAAAAAAAAAAAACAAAACAAAACAAAACAAATTGAAACTATAAATCTATAAATGCAGATTGATGGATGTACAATAGCTTCAAGTGTCAACACACATGGAAAAGCGGAGAAAAGAGCTTAAAAGGCCTATTCCCCAATTACACAACTTAGGAATGAAAAAAATTAATGCATTTGCACAAAAGAGCATAACTACGCAGGGGAGCAAGAGATAGCTCTGGATTGGACAAATGCTGAGAAAATGGAATAACCCCAATTCTGCGATCACCCGGTAATAATTCCCAATGGAAAATGCCCAACTCAAGATAAAGTAACATCAGGCTTGAGAGTTTGCTCTCAGTTTTCCTGAACCCTAATCGCTCAGGCAGCCCCAAGTTCCCACCAGAGCCCTTTGGGAGTTCAAGGGAAAGATCCATGCTTGCTGAACTGGGGGACCAAGCCAAGAAGCCATCCTCGTGCAAGGAACCACCTGTGCTTGGTGAAGACCACCCCCGCTCCAGAAGGAGTTGTTTAAAGTGGGAAGCAGCTCTGGGGATGGCCTTGCGAGCTCAGGACCCAACTCCACTGCCCCTTACGCCAGGTCTCTGGCCACCTGCTAGCCGAGGTCACCCCTCCCGAGACTTCCGCTCCCAGACCGCCCCCCATACATCCACACCCAGCGGTCCCTTCAGCTCGCCTGCTCCTTAACGTGACAGCTGCCCTGGCAGCTCCAGGCAACCCCAGCTTCCCCAACCCGGCTTCCTCCAACCAAGGCTTCCGGCCTCGGTGGCACTCCAGGCCCGCGGGATTGAGGGATTAGGATCTGGAAGGGTTTGGTCCAATCCCCTCTCCCTCTCAGCGTCCTGGGCTCACCTCCCCGGCAGCTTGGCGCTCCTCTTCCAAAACTGCTTGCTGTTCTCGGCGGCCATTGCCGGGGAAAGCCTGGCAGGCGGGCCAGGGTGGGGTACCCGGCGAGATGCCCCCAGGACCCCGCGATCTGAGGGCCAACCCAGGCCGCTTCCCCGCCGCCGGTCACCCGCTCCCAGCTCCTGGGGGCGCCATCTTGGATGTGGGCACCCCCGAAGCCTGCGCCGCTGTCATTGGTGGGCTGCGCAGGCCGAGGACGGGCGGACCAATCGGGAGCCGTAATCCTGCAGGCCGCTGAAGCTCAACGGTAACGTCACGGGCTGGGCACACAGGTGGACCAAGAAGGCGGAGCTTGGATGAGCAGGGAGGCGGGGCCGAAAGTTCCTACCCGCAGGAGGAAGAAACAGGTAAAGAAAGGGACCTGTGGGAGGAAGGAAAGGCGACTTTGAGCGGAATGAGGTTCCCGAATCTAACAGGTTTTTTGGAAGGTATATTTATATACATAAATCTTTGTCCTAAACGTAAGGGCCCTTCTAATATTTGTGGCCCGTTATTAAAATCTCCCAACTCTATGACACTGGTTGTTACCCACCCCTTTCTCATTCCCTTAAGACCCTGCTTATTTGGTTTTTTTTTCTGTGAAGAAAGATCGCCTGTCTCCCATGGTCCAGGGTTGGTAACTGTCCAACACCTGGTTCATCAGAATCTCTCTCTCCACTCTGTTAACTGAAAACTATTAAAGGACTTGTGCCGTGGATGAAATTCCAATGAAGTAATCCCTGTTTCAATCCATATTCTTACTTTCTCACTATGGGAACCCATTTGCTGACAAATAGTGTTTAGGAAATGTTATTTTCTCCAGTCCAATTCATATTACCAAGTACCATTTCTTTTGACATGAAATATCTCCATGGCATCAATCACAAAGATCTAGGATGTGCCTCTTCCCAATATCCTTAATTTCCCTAATTTATATATTTTAAATATTTCACCTTTGAATTTATTTTCAATCTAATTTTGACTCATAATAAGATCTAATAGGATTTTTTAATCCTTTGAGTGTCTTATCAGTCATTCTTGCTCTTTTTGAGTTTCTGTGGTTGTATTCCCTGATTAGTTGGAGGGAGAGGGAAAGTACTCACCAGTCCAGAGTAGTTTTTGTCTGGACAAAGGACTGGGAAGGTGGACTGGTTGCCCTCTACTGCCACACCATTTACAGCTAGCCCAAGTCCTTCCATATGTTGGAGAATATTTAAGGACCCTCCCTGTCTAAAGAAGGTCTTTCTTTTACATGCCCTCCAAAGGCATCTTTCTACAGACATTACCCCCAATTTCAAGTTTCTTTTATCCCTAATTTCAGAATTATAGAATTATGAAGGGTCATTTTTGCTGTCTGAATCTTTAGTGCGTCTGTAAACTTTCATCTTGTCTTCTTTACGCACATTTAACCCATCACACAGAAGCCCCCCATCCTTTCAAACATTTTATCTGCCTTTCACTCCCCCAGTCTGCAGTGACCAGCATTGCATACTGAGCACTAAGGGGGTGTCCTGAGTTTTTGTTGGAGCTGACGTTTTTGTATTTATTCTGGACAGTCAGAACTTTTACTGCTCTCTTGGACTTTAGAGGAGCTGAGGTCTTGAAGAAAAAAATTATTTCAACTTCTAGATCCCTTTCCTTGGTGACAACTGGCAGTTCAGAATTCATTGTCTTAAAGCTGACACCTGAATTGTCTTCCCTGATGTAAGCTGCCTTACACCTGGCCACGTGGCAAGACACTTAACCACCTTCTAGCCTACTCACATTGTCTTATAAATGTTCCAGAAAATGCTCCCTACAGACTTGACATTTCACTCTTTGGAAAGGAAAGTATAATTTGTATACCTATGGATATCTCAAAGTATCCCTTTTTAAAAATCATTTATGAAATGTTAAATAACACTGATTCCCAGGGGATGTGTTTAACATTGCATAACCCAAAGCTCTATTATTCTTCTTTGTTTCTGATATTTAGACCAGTTTTCCATCCAAGATTTAAAAAAAAAAGAAAAGAAAGTAAAGAAAGAAAAAACTTCAGGCAGGCACCCAGTAATAACTTTTAAAATAACATGCAGAGGGCTGGTGATGAAGCTCAGTGGTACAACACTTCCCTAACATGCACAAAGCCCTGGGTTCAATCCCCAGTACCAGAAAAAAAAATTAAAATCAAATAAATATTTGGTAAGGGGGCTGGAGCGGTGGCTCGGAGGTAACGGTGCTTGCCCAGCATGAGCAAGTACACAGGTTCAAACCCCAGCACCCACATACACAACTAAGTGTCAGAGCAACGAAAACCATGTGAAAATGTCAATAAAAATTGATATTCTCTCTCTCTCACTGTCATTCTGTCCTTCTCTCTTTAAAAAGAAAATATTTTAGTAGGGAAGTCAGGATTGTAGGACTAACTCTCACCACCACCATGACGTCCTTGATAATCTAAAACCAACCACATCTTTATATCAGATTTTTATTAGAACTGCCTGCTTCCACTCTTGCCCCCTTAGACTCTATTCTCCATACAGCATCCCAGAAGAGCCTTTTAAAATGTAGATCATATCGTGTCACTCTTGTGCTCAAAACCTTGCCATGGCTCCCATCACACTTTGCATAAAATCCAAGCACCTTAAAGATCCTGATGTTTTGGGCTGGGAACAATGGCACACACCTGTAATCACAGAGACTGGAGAGGCTGAGGCAGGAGGATCTCATGCTTAAGGTCAGACTGGGCAAGTTGGTGAGACTCTGTGTCAAAATAAATTAAAAAGTGCTGGGATGTTGCTCAGCGACAGAGGGCCTCTGGATTCAGTGCCACTACTGGGAGTGGGAGTGGTGGGGGGAAGATCCTTCATGTTTTGGTTTTACTCACTGCTCCAGTCTCATCTCATTCACTTTCCTAATCCTCTCCAACCACACTCTTTAGGTCTTTTTTGCTATTCCTGGAACATTCTAAGCATGTTCCTGCTTCAAGGCCTTTACATTAGCCATTTGCTCCACTTGGAATTCTCTCTCTCCAAATAATCTGAATGGCTTCCTCCCTCATTTCGTTCAGATATTGCCAAATGTCTTCTCGTTGCAGAGGCCTGCCCTAACCCCCATTTTATTTTTTTTATTAGATGTATATAGAGATACAATTGAGGGTGAAACATTATCAAACCATCAGTAACCAATGTATATGTACTTTGTTATCCAGGGCTAATGCCAAATCATGGATGCCCACCTTGGGTTTCACCTGTTGTAGTTTCCCCCAGAAGAACTCTTGTGTTAAATGGGTATCTCATGGAGGAATGACATCTGCTTCTGAGATGTCATTCCCACTCTCCAGTCTCCTAGGAGTTCTTCCTACACCCCCATCCCCCTCCCTACGCCTCCAAGTAACCTAGGGAGCCATCCCCCTATTGCGTTGAGAATGATACAAATGGGGTTTTGCCTAAACCCCATTTTAAATAGCAGGCTCTAGCACTGTATTTATTTTTCCTTTATTCTTTTTTTTTTTAAAGAGAGAGAGGGAGAGAGTGAGAGAGAGAATCAACTTTATTTGTTTTTCATCTGGCCTTTGTTTCTTCAACACTTATTTGTGTATGTGGTGCTGGGGTTCAAACTTGAGTCCTTGCAAATGCCAGGCAAGTGTTCCAACCACTAAGCCACTAAATAAAATTGATTCTCTCTCTTTCTCTCTCTCTCTTTAAAAACAAACAAACAAACAAAAAAAAAAACCTTTGACCAACTAGAGGTGAAAATCATTGATTTGATTTTCCTAAGGGGTCCTTGGAGCCACTTTTTTTCCTTTCTTCAATACTAGCGATTGAATCCAGGGGTGTTCCACCTCTTAGCTATATCCCCAACTGTTTTATTTTTTATTTTGATACAGGGTCTTGCTACGTTGATAAGCCACCCCTCAAACTTGTAATTCTCCTGCCTCAGACTCCCAAATAGCTTGGATTATAGGTGTGCACCACTGCACCCAGCACTGGAGCCCTTTTGATGAAGGCCATTCATGGCAGGCCTCACTGGTCCGAGAGAGCACTGCTTCTTATACTTTATTGTGCATGCAAAGCACCAGGGATCATGTTAAAAGTCTAGATACTGATTTAGTCACTCAGAGGTTGTACCTAAAACTGCATTTCTAGCAAGCTCCTAGAAGACACTGATGCTACTGATCTGTGACCTCAGTTTTTAGATCTTCTGATATTAGCATAGCTGTGGTCTGTAATCCTTGAATTTATCTCCAGAGTTTGATTATTTTGAAACGGTAAGTAGAAGACTCTCAATGTTGTCTGCCTGCAAGTTTTTTCTCTTTAACTTCATCTTCATTCATAGGAGAGTACAACGATTTAGAATAGAGCCATGTAGAGTTAAGAAAAGGAGATGTGCATGGGTTGAATGTAGACTCAAAAGATGCAGGCACGCTGGGCATGGCGGTGCTCACCTATAATCCCGGCAGCTCAAGAGGCCGAAGCATGAGGATTGCAAATTCGAGGCCAACCTCAGCAATTTATTGAGACCCTTCTCAAAGAAAAAATTTCTAGGGATGTGGCTCAGTGGTTACATGCCACAGGGTTCAATCCCGAGTACAGAAAAAGAACAGAAGTAGGCATATTGCTACCTTTAGATAAAGTTCTGTGAAAGAGATAAGCCCTGAGCAGGAACAGGAAAGAAAAGAGACCTAAGAATAATAGGAAGTTAATGTCAGAGCAGGAGCTCTAATAGGAAGATAAAAATAAAGAAAAACAACAGGTGTGCAGCTGGGCATGTTGGCACACACCTGTAATCCCGCAGCTCAGGAGGCTGAGGCAGGAGGAGCTCAAGTTCAAAGCCAGCCTCAGCAGCTAAGCGAGGCCCTAAGCAACTAAGCAACTTAGCAAGACCTTGTCTCAAAAAAAAAAAAAAAAAAAAAAAAGAGGCTGGGGATGTGGTTCAGTGCTTAAGCATCCCTGGGTTTAATCCCTGGTAGCAAAATAAAACAGGTGTGGTGGCAACTTAATCCCAGCTATGCAGTAGGCTGAGCCAGGAGGATCCCAAGTTCAAGGCCAGCCTGGGCAATATCAAGACCCTGTCTCAAAATAATAAAACAATAAAATAAAAAGGATTTGGTATGTGGTAAAGCACTTGCCCAGCACGTGTGAGGCCCTGAGTTCAATCCCCAGCATCACGAGCGAGAACACTTTGGAATTACAGAGAAATTACTGGTATACTTTAGCCTCAGCAAAGGAATGGAGTGGAAGGAAGAAGACAGTGTGATGAGAGAAAGAATTAAGAAATTAGAACAAGGAGGAGCCTTCACAATGCATTGCCAAATGTTGAACCTTCAGCAAATTAGCAAGACCATGTCTCAAGTTAAAAAATTAAAGAGGGCTGGGGATATAACTCAGTGGTAAACCACCCCTGGATTCAATGTCCAGTACCAAAAAAAAAAAAAAAATTAAAAAGCCAGATGTGGTGGTGCATACCTGGAATCTCAGACACGCAAGAGGTTGAGGGAGGAGGATCACAACTTTGAAGCTGGCCTCAGCAACTTAGTGAGAACCTGTATTTAAAAAAAAAAAAAAAGAACTGAGGATGTGGTGATGTGGTTCAGGGTTTAATCTTCAGTACCACACACTCACACACAGGCACAAAAGGACGTCTGAGAAATTGTCACAGCCAACAGGGGCCAAGGAGACATGACGAACAAATACTGTATGTTATCCTGGAACAGGAAAAGGACGTAGGTAAAAACTAAGGACCTCTGAACTGGATGGCTTTTAATTAATAATGAAGTATCAGTGTTGGTTCATTAATTGTAACAAATGTACCGTACTAATGAACAATGCAAAAAATAGGAGGGAATGAAAATAATGTCAGATTTAAACAATGAGAAGGCAGTTACACAGATTATGGTGCATAGTTTGTAAATTCGAACCCTATTATGCCAATAAACAGTGCAAATTCTTTTTTTTTTTTTTTTTAAGATTGAGGGACAGTGAGAGAGAGGAGAGAGACAGGAACAATTTTTATTTAGGTTTTTACGTGGGTTTTTTTGCTCCCACACTTCGTTGTATACATGGTGCTGGAGTTCGAACCAGGGTGCTCGTGCCAGGCAAGTGCTGTAACTACTGAGCCACTGCTCCAGCCCGCAAAATCTGTTTTAAAAACAGACAAAAAGAGTGTGAGCGAAAGAGAGAACCAATTTTATTTATTTTTATGCCTGTTTTTTGTTTCTCTGACACTTCGTTGTGGATGTGGGCTGGAGTGGTGGCTCAGAGGTTACAATGCTTGCCTGGCATATGCAAGGACCTGGGTTCAAACCCCAGCACCACATACAACCAAGTGTCAGAAAAACAAAAACCACATGAAAAAATAAAATGGATTCTCTCTTTCTCTCTCCTTCTCTCTTATAAAAAAAAAAAGGTTATGAAATGATGCACATCAGGAGAAGTATAATACAAAATATCGTTGCCTGATGTCAATAAAATATATGAATTTTTTTGTCAAGGACTGGAATAACACATGAAAAAATAAAGCAAATTTTGGTAGAATGTAGAATTATACATCTTTTTACTTCTGGAATTTTTCTTTATTTTTTATTTTTATTTATTTATGTATTTATTTTGGTACCTAGAATTAAACCCAGGGGCCCTTGACCACTGAAGCCACATCCCCAGCCCTTTTTTATATTATATTTTGAGACAGGGTCTCACTAAGTTGCTCAGGGCCTCACTAAGTTGCTGAGGCTGGCTTTGAACTTGCAATCCTCCTGCCTCGGCCTCTGAGGTGCATGTGCCACCACACCTGGCTGTTTGAAATTCTTCTATAATCTGGCATTATTTATTTATTTGGTACTAGAATTGAACCCAGGGGCACTCTACCACCGAAGTACATCCCTAGTCCTTTTTACTTTTTTTTTTGAGACAGGGTTCTTGCTCAGTTGCTGAGAGTCTCGAAAGGTTGTTGAGGCTGGCCTCGAGTGGCTCAGGCTCCCAAATCTCTGGGATTACAGGTGTGCTGCACAGTGGCCAGCTAATGCTACCATTTTTTAATATTATAAAATGTATGTCATACAATAAACCAGGGGTTGGAAAACTTTTTCTATAAAGGGCTGGAATGCAAATATTTTAGGTTTTGTAGGCCATTCAATCTCTGTTGCAGCTACTGAGGTCTACCGTATAGTGTGGAAACAGCTATAGGCAATAGGTAGGTAAACTAGCCTGACTGTGTCTCAATAAAACTTTATTTAGCAACATTGAGATCTGAATTTTATGTAATTTTAACATGTCACAAAATACTATTCTTCTAATTTTTCAATCATTGTAAGATGTAAAATATGACTTTTAGCTGACAGGCCACAAAAATAACATACCAGCAGCGCACAATGGCACACACGTATAATCCCAGCAGCTCAGGAGGCTGAGGCAGTAGTATCCCGAGGTCAAAGCCAACCTCAGGAACTTAGCAAGGCCCTAAGCAACTTAGTGAGACCCTGCCTTAAAGTTAAAAATATAAAAAGGGCCGGGGATGTGGCTCAGTGGTTAAGCGCCCCCTGGTACCAAAAATAAACAAGCATCAGAGTTGGTCCACAGGAAGTAGCTTGCTTGCTGCTACAGTAAATATTAAAGAACAAATAACATGTAATGAAAAGATCAAGAAACAAAGAAATCTGAAGGCACAGGCAGAGCCCTTTCTGTCCCTCTCTGCGTGGAAAGCACAGTGCTGAGTTGGGGCTGGGCGTCCCCAAGCGTGTTACAGACGTCTCCTGCGTATGTGCATGTCTGTGAACAACACGCTCCTCATGTTTTGAAACTTTTAAACAGCATCACGCTGGACATATGCTTCAGCAACTGGCTTCTTTCACTCCCCGTTCTGTTAACGGCGCTGCAGCTTACCCATCTCCCCCATGATACGCTGCTGCATTTTGTGGCTCTTCCTTCATCCCCATTTCTAGTTATTTTTATTTTGAATGGTGCTGGGTGAACATTCTTTTTATTTTTTATTTTTTTTTCAAAAGAAAGAGGGACAGTGAGATAGAGGGAGAGAGAAACAATTTTCTTATTTAGTTTTTCATGTGGCTTTTGTTGCTCCGAGACTTTGCTGTGTACGTGGTGCTGGGGTTTGAACTCGGGCACCCGCGCATGCTGGGCAAGCGCCGTAACCACTGAGCAACCGCTCCAGCCCCTCTATTACACATTATCTTGTACCAACTTTTCTCTGGTGCAGCTTTCTTCATATTACAGTTTGTCAGTTGTCTTTGTCCCTTTGGCTGCTATAACAAGACTTCATAGATTGGGTGGCTTAGAAACAACGAAAATTTGTCTTGAGTTCTGGAAGCTGGGAAGTCTGCGATCAGGGTGCAGCCACATGTGGTGTCTGCTGAGGTCCTGCGTTCAGGCTTTAGATGGTGACTGCTAGCTGTGTCCTCTTGTGGTGGGAGGGACCGGGCAGCTCTCTGGGGCTTCGTTTTATAAGGGTTCTAATCCACCCTTGTGACCCAGATGCCTCCCAAAGGCCCACCTCCTGATCCCAGCTCATTGGTGTTCAGGTTTCAGCGTATGAATTTGCGGAGACACAATCATTCAGACCATAGCATCAACTATTAGTGACTTGAAAAAAAACTTAATGATTGGGGATTTTTAAAAAATTTTTTTCAGGGCTGAGGACTGAACTTGGGGCCTTGTGCATGCTAGGCAAGCACTCTGCCACTGAGCTAAATCCCCAACCCCAGAGACTGGGGACTTTAATGAGAGAACAGACAGGAATAGAAATTATCGGAATGTATTGCATTTAATAGGGGAAGGTGTTGTTTTGCAAAAATTTTGTTCCAGGTTTTTCACACCTGTATGTGTGTATATACGTGTGTGTGTATGTGCTTCAGGTAGGTAGGTAGGTAGATAATGTGCTTGGAGAATTGTAAAATGCATTTATTTCTTAATAAAAGGCTGTGGTGAGAATGTTTGCAAACCACAGCTTTAATGTATCTAGGAATGCCTGACAGAATGTACACAGCTTCTTTACTAGATATTGCAAAATATTCTCTAGAATGGGTTTTCCAGCGTATCATCCTCAGAGCAGTCAGTATAAATTTCCATTGATCCATATCCTCACCTATAGTAGAGTTTTCTTGTGGGATGTTAAATACATCATATACACAAAAAAAGAATATATGAAACTGATGTGCAGTTTGACAAATAACTTGTTTTGTTTTGTTTTTGGTATTGGGGATTGAACGCAGGGGTGCTTTACCACTGAGCTACATCCTCAGTCCTTTTGCCTTTTAATTATTTGTTTTGCAACAGAGCCTTCCTAAGTTGTTTAGGGCCTGGCAAAGTTGGTGAGGCTGGCCTCAAACTTGTGATCCTCCTGCTCAGCCTCCCAAGCCACTTGCATTACAACATTTGCCACTGTGTCCAGCGGTAGCTTTTGTATTCATGTACCCACTCCCCACACTACGCAGTAGGATATTACCAGTACCTTAGAATCCTCTTGGGGATTGCTTTCTTTGGTTCCTCTTTTCCTCCTATCGGATGTAACCACTGTGCTAAATTTTGTATTAATCATTCCCTTACTTTATATATTGCCTGTATTAATAATATTGCATTGTAAATATTCTTCTGTTTACCTGCTTCTTTAAGACATGGCTTTGAGGGGACTGGAGCGATGGCTCGGCAGTTACGACACTTGCCCAGCATGCCCAAATACATGGGTTCAAACCCCAGCACCCACGTACACAGCTAAGTGTCAGAGCAATGAAAGCCATGTGAAAAAATGAAAATTGATTCTCTCTGTCTCTCTCTCTCTCTCTCTCTCTCACTGTCGTTCTCTCTTTAAAAAAAAAAACACATAGTTTTGAGATTTACAGATAATAATGAATATAGCTATGGTTACTCATTTTCCCTGCTGTATAAAATTCCATTTTAAAATATCACATTGTATCTATGCTACTATTGACAGACATTTGGTTGTTTCACATTCTATGCCATTAAGAACTCTGCTTCTATATTATCCATGCCTCTTAGGTAATGGAACAAGCAGAAGGACATCTCTAGGATTTTGATGTAGGAGTGAAATTGCTGGTTTGATGTACATGTGCAAGTTTAACTTCACAAGATATCGCCCAGCTGCTTTTTGAAGTGTCTGTATTCTTTTACATGTCTAAACTCATGGGATGAGAGTTCCATTTTCACATCCTAGAACATGGGTGGTTCCAGCAGTAAATTAAAAATAGGGAGAAAAGGTGGATCAAAGTCATATCCTAAGAAAACAACAAAATTGGGATTGATAGGAAGTAGAAAAGCAGAATTCTTTTTTTTGTATTTAAAATATTTTTCAGGGATAATTTTTTTATTAGTTTGACATAGACTTACATATTGGAGGGAATCGTTGTTACATAATCATGCATACATTGATATTGACATAGTGAGGTAGTAAGTTGAGGTCGATCGTCGGCCAGGATCTATCCACTTCATCCATTCCCCGAACTCCTGTCTCCTCTGTAATTCCACCGTACTTTAGTTTGAAATGAACATATACATGTATAATAATTGTTGACATTTCTGAGGTCTTCTGCCCGTCTGTGTATAGATGGGCTTCTAAAGGGAGTTGAATTTTCCCTGCCTCTCTCCCTTCTCCCCCTACTTTCCTAGGTGCGGTCCACCCAGCTTATGTGGAGTTTCGACTATGGTGAGTTGTCGTGTCCCCTCCGTTACCCGCTGAGAAAACACAACACGCAGTTGAGAGACACACAGAGCAGCAAGCTTCTTTATTGAGTTCCTCTTCTCTTCTCCTCTTCCCCGGAACTCCCTCTCAGAGTCAAGGCCCTTAAGGCATTACATTTTGAGTCTAGGCTATTCACATTCATAGTCCTTGTTTCTACTGCCATACCAGAGTCCCTGTTTCTGCAGCCGAGGCTCTTACTGCCTGCGTCTTCTACCGCTGCTGATCTCTCCGCTGTCTCTGCTGCAGCTGCCTCTCTGACTCTCTCAGGCAGCAGGCGGTGGTCTCTCAGGCAGCTTGCGGTCATCTCTCTGCTTTCCTCCTGACTGCTACTTGCTTCTTCCATGCTGCTTCTTCTCTGACTGCTTCAGGACAGGGCTGCTTGCTTCTGGACAGGGCAGGTTGCTTCTTCTCTGGCTGCTTCTTCTTGGGCCGCTTCCTTCTTTTGCTGCTTGCATTCTTTTGGCTACTTCTACTTTCTGACTAGCTGCTACTCTATTTATCCATTACAATAGCCAATAGGATACAATACAAACACCTTTCTCCAATTGTAACAAATGAGTGGTCAAATAGCTTAGTTAGTCCTGCGGTCAGGTAATTTGCTAATTACAAGCCAGCTGGACCCCTTAGAGTTGTTTACCACCAATTACAAGCCAGCTGAACCTCATGTTCCCAACAGTGAGTTTATTACTTAAACTCAGCTGACGATATATCATCCTATCATAGGTTTTACACTAGCTTCCACATTTGACCTCTAAGTCTCTGAGTTTGGAAAGAAAAACAGAATTCTTTTTTTTTTCACTCTTTCTTTCTTTTTTTTTCATTCAGAAATTTATTTGTTGAACAATCAAACAAGCTTCTAATGAAATAATATAATATATATATAAATTCTGAAAATTTGATTTACCCCCAAGAGCCCCCCAGTTACCCACCCTTATCCCTCCCCCACTCCTGCCCAATACATCTCTACAAATGCCTTAGGTTGTATGGCATTACACCTTATCCAGATTTAAAACATGATAACAGACCTCCTTTCTCCATGGCCAGGGTCTAGCTCCAGCCTCTGCAGATGAGTGAAGACATTCGACCCTTGGTTCTCTGGGTTATGCTGATTTCACTCAGCATAATTTCTTCCATAGCCATCCATTTACCTTCAAAGCTGCAATATATTGTTTCTAATTGCTGAGTAAAACTTCATGGTATATATGTACCACAGTTTTTGGATCCATTCATCCAGTGAGGGGCATCTGGGTTATTTCCACAATTTAGCTATTGTAAATTGAGTGTTATGAACATCGATTTTGCTGTGTCGCTGTAATGTGCTGATTCTAAATCCCCTGGAAAAATACCCAAGAGAGGAATAGCAGGATCATATGGTGGGCTCATCCCTAGTTTTTTGAGGATTCTCCACACTGCTTTCCAGAGGGGCTGTACCAGTCTGCAGTTCCACCAACAGTGTGCTAGTGTACCTATCTCTCCACAACCCCTCCAGCATCTATTATTGTTTATTTTCTTCATTTTTGCCAATCTGACTGGCATGAGGTGATATCTTAATGTAGTTTTCATTTGTATTTATCTGATTACTAGTGATTTAGAGCACTTTCTCATATATTCATTGGCTTGCTCAATGTCCTCTGTTGAGAAGTTTCTATTTAGCTCTTTGGCCCATTTATTGATTGGGTTGTTTGTGTTTTTGTAGTTGAGATTTTTCAGGAGTTTTTTAGATTCTGGATATGAGGCCCCTGTCAGAGGAATCACAGCCCATGATACTGAAAAACAGAATTTTTTTTTTTTTTTTTTTTTTTTTTTTTAGAAAGAGAGAAACAACTTTATTTAGTTTTTCGCATGGCCTTTGTTGCTCCAACACTTAGTTGTGTACATGGTGCTGGGGTTTGAACCTGGGGTCCTCGTTCTTGCCAAGCAAGTGCTAAAACCGCTGAGCCACCGCTCCAGCCCTGAAAAACAGAATTCTTAATCTCTGTTTAGTCATACATGAATCTTTCCTTCATTCATAAATTTGTACTTGTACAAATGTGTATGCAATGGGTTGATCAGCAGCCCCAAAAAAGATGTCTACATCTAAATCCCTGGAACCTGAGAATGTTACTTTATTTGCAAAAAGGGTCCTTACAGATATGATATAATTAAGAATTTTGAGATGATATCATCCTGAGTTGGGCCCTAAATCCAATGACAGTAGCCTTCTGGAAGAGAAGATACAGAGTTAATTCCTCCTGGAATGAAGCAATGTGACCATGGCATCAGACACTGGAGTCACATGATCACAAGCCAAGGATTTCCTGGGGCCACCAGAGCCAGCAGAAGCAAGGGAAGTCCTAAACGTTCTGAAAGAGTGTGGCCCCACTAACACTTAGATGTTGGACTTTGCTCACCAGAACCATGAGATAATACATTTCTAGCTTTTTAGGCCACCAAGTCTGTGGTGATTGGTTGTAGCAGTCCTAGGAAACTAATGCAGGATGTAAAGAGAAAATTTTCTCCCTCATACTCTTGGCCCATAGCCACCCATTTCTCCTTCCCAGAGGCAACCACTGTTGCCAGTTCCTTGTGTGTCATCCTTCTACAGATGTACTTTCAGAGCTCCCAGAGATGCTGGGTGTGGTTGCACACGCCTGTAGTCCCAGCAACTCTGGAGGCTGAGACAGGAGCATCGCAAGTTTGAGCTCAGGCAAGGCAAGTTAGGGAGTTAAAAAAAAAAAAAAAAGATTAACAAGGGTAGTGGGTATAGTTCAGTGTACCTCTGGGTTCGATCCCTAGTACAGCAAAAAGTAAAAAAAATAAATCATGGGGGCTGGAGCAGTGGCTTGGCGGTTACAGTGCTTGCCTGGCATGTGTGAGTACGCGGGTTCAAACCCCAGCACCCACGTACACAACGAAGTCTTGGAGCAAGGCAACCCACATGAAAAACTAAATAGAAAATTGTTTAAAATAAATAAATCATGAACAGAGACATTCAAGACCATCTTACAGAGGAGGAGACTGAAGCTTACGAAGAGTAAGAGACTTGCTGAAGGACCCCCAAGTTAGTGGCAAAGATGAACAGCCAACCAGGTTTCCTGTTTCTCATGCTCTTTTGAGATCAAAGAAGTATCTAGGAGCAGATTTAACCCTTACAGTAGGGGGAGAAAAGAGGTATTGGGTAAATGAAGGAAGAGGAATGCCATAGAGGAACTAGGAAGGTCCACAAGAGAAGTCACATTGGGAAGTCATGTAGGAGATGCTGTCAGTGTCTCACCCATATCCTAGTCCCTCTGTGTGCTCAGTGCATCTTTTTTCCCCGAAGACTCTTACGCCAGCTCCCAAGAACTACAGAAAGCCATCCTGCCCATACTCATGGCACATGGAAATGCCTGGGAGTTATTCCTCCTGGGAGCAGCCCTCCAGCAGTGACTTGTAGAAGTTGGTGTTTAAATACCCAGCTCTACCAACATGCAGCTGCTGCTATGATCTGCATGTGCCCCAGAGGTCCTTGTACTGGAAGCATGGTCCTCAGTGCGGTGGTGTTGAGGTGGTGAACCTTTGAGTGATGGGGTCTAGCAGATGGTAATCAGGTCACAGGAGCACCACATGAGACTAGATTAGTTCCCAAGAGAATAGGTTAATATGATGGCACATGGCACCTTCCCTGAATCCTCCTTCTGCATGGACTGCTTATCACTGTAGCATGCACTCCCACCACTGTGACGCCATCTACCTTGAAGCCCTCGTCAGAGCTCAGCAGATGCTGGTGCCATGCTCTTGAACCCTCCAGAACTGTGAACTTAATAAATCTCTTTCCTTTATAAAGTATCCAGCCTCAGGTATTTTGTTCTAGCAAGAGAAAATGCACAAAGATAGGTGGGGTATTTCTGAGGCATGTGTTTCTCAGAGTTTCTTTAGCCATCACTGTATGACCTGCACTGTATATCACCTGTCACACTGCTCCAGGAGGACCAAGCTTCTGTTGTCCACCATGGTAATTTGCTAATAGCTTATGCTCTACCAACAGCCTTCCTTCCCTGTATCAGTTCCATGTCTCCCCGCTGGTGTTTCCATCACCTCCACATGAACTGCCTGTAGGAGAACACAAGCTGAAAGACACCATGAACTACATGGTAAACCAAAGAGTGTGAAGAATGGGGTTCAGTGACAAGAGACATTGAGGTTGGGGCCTATCATGATGGACTCCTAATGCCATAGGAGCTTATCCTTTTCCTCTGGGTGATGGGACATGGTTGGCAGGTTAAGCAGGAACATGGCATGCTAGGTTGTCACTGTAGAGAGACCACTGGAGTTGCATTTCCAACCACAATGGCTTCTACTGCACTTAGAATGAAATCCACACCCCTACCCTGACCTCAGAGGTACAGCAAGACCCGGCCTCTGTGCCTCCTCACCCTCTGAGAAGTGTCTATTTGATTTGGCAATTGCTGGGTAATTGCTGACCCTAACAGCGCAGCAGGGTCAGAAGCCAGATGCAGAGAGGTGTAGACTGTGGTTCTGAGATGCCTTGCGACCTCGCCGCACTCCAGTGTGGTTGGAGTATATTTCCCTACTGGACCTAGGGCCACTGGAACGAAAGCAGAAGAGACAGTGAGCTTTAAGAGGTAGCAAGTGTCCACTCACCTCTCCCGCCATTCACTTGGAACGGGACTCGCCCTGGGGAGCACCTGGTCCAAGAAGACGAGAGTCAGGTGCCCAGAACCAAACCTGAGCAACCTGCAGCCTGAGCAAACATAGCAGCTTGTGATTGGTGGAGCAGCTGGTTACTGTAGGAGTGAGGGAGAGAAGTAGAAGAGGAAAACAAGCGAGGAGTGCTCTTCAAGAGCTCAGCTGGGAGACAGTGAGCCACGGGAGGGTCTCCCGCTCCTCCTCCTCTTCCCCATCACCATCATTGTCACGACTGAGGTTCTGATTTGATTTTTGAGCTGCCTGTAGTGTAACCCCTTTCCTACATATGGAGAATTCATCCTGTGACACTGGGAAGCAGAGACCTCCTCCTGGTATTGCAGCCAAAAAAATGCCAGCTACTCCCTTTCCCTCCCCCCTTGTGAGCTAAGTCTTGGGCTCTGTTAATAGAGCGTGCCCACTCTAGATTTTGAATCAGCAGGAGCTTGTGATGCAAAGAAGCAGAAGCAGAAAAGAATCTGTTCATTGATGTGCACATCAGTGCGCTGGCATGGCAGCCGCATCCACTTTGGGAGAACAGTTGAGGCTGCAATAACCCCCCGGGGGTCTGGTGCCAAAAGAACTCTTGGTGTAACTCTAGAGTCAGACGCTCCTGGGGGCAGTAATGGCATCTTCGGTGGCCCAGCTCAGCGGTGTGAGGTTGGCTACCACCCTAGACCGGTTGCATAATGATCTGTTCTTCCTTCAGGGCCTGATCGTGCTGGGTCTTTCCGGCTCCAGGCTCACCCTTGTGATTGCTCCAGTCAATGGGATTTTAGTAAACACCACACAAGTAAAGGCTTGAAAAGCCTTTGTGTAACTGGGCTTGCTCTCACTGCTGCCCTCTGCTATTGCCGGTAGAACTTGTCTAGGCTTGCCTGCTGGACGATGAGAGACACGTGGAACAAGTCCAGGTCTCCCTGAGTTATCCCAGATGAGACCATCCTAGGTCAGCCAACAACTAGCTGAGCCTCAGACATAAGAATGATCTCAGCCAAAATCAACAAAGCTGCCTGGTCAACCAACAGTGGATCACAGACGTTCAAGCGAGTCCAGCTGAGATCAGCCCGACTCGGCCCAGCCCCAAATAAGCTGAACACCACAGATGTATGAACTAAAATGTGTTTATTGTTACATGCTGCTGAGGTTTTATGATTGTTTATATGGAATTATTATGGCAATAGAGGCTGATTCACGTGATTCTCCAGCCTTTCTCACCGGTTTATAAGCTTACTTTTTCTGCTTAAATCTGCCAAGAGTTTTTTGTTTTGTTTTGTTTTGGGTTGTTTGTTTATTTTTTGTACCAGGGATTGAACCCAGAGTGCTCAACCTCTGAGCCACATCCCCAGTTGTTTTTAATTTTTTTTATTTTGAGACAGGGTCTCTCTGAATTGCTTAGGGCCTCACTAAGTTGTTGAGTCTGGCTTTGAACTTGTGATCCTTCTGCCTCAGCCTCCCAAGCCATTGTGATTACAGGCCTGCACCTCTGCACCCGGCTTAAATCAGCCAAGAGTTGTATCTGTTGTTTGCTCTGATTAACACAGAGAAAGACTGGAGGTAGAGAGAGAAATGCAGGGTCAAGCAAGGTAGGAGAAACTTCAGCCTGCTTAGAGACAGGGGACTGGAGGCAACGGAATCTGTTAAGACATAGTGCAGCTGCAAAACAGCAGTGCTTTAAACACGATGGAAGCTTAGATTTTTAAACTGGTGTGGCAGTTCTGTGCTGTAAAATCTTCAGGGACCTCTTCTCCTGATGGGTTACTCCATCACGTAAGGACGTAAGGTCCAGATGGCTCCCTCCACATCCGCATTTCAGCCCCTGGAAGGACAAGAGATGTGACCTTCATCCTCAATGCTAGGTGGTTAGCTTTGTTTCTTTTTCAGTCCATTCTCATAAATTGGCCCCTCGGTGACACTCATCTACAAGGAAGGCTGGGGAATGTACACTTGAACCTGGCCACTCAAGCGAGTATCTGGAGACCTGTGGAAGGAGAGACAGTCTCTGCCACATTAAAGAAATGACGCCGAATGGAACAAAACCTCTGTGGTAGCTCATTACCCATTGTCTTCATTCTTGTTAAGGGGGCTCATTTTTTGGCAGGGCAGGGCAAGTCTGTTCCCAGTCTGGGCATAAATGTTTTGTCTAAACCTGCTTTGGCAATCCAATTCAGCTTTGCCAGAAGCTTGCTTTCCCAGCCTCCCATGTGGCTGTGGTGACCAGGTGACCCAGCTCAAAGCCATGAGGGGAAGACTGCTGGGGATTTCTCCTATGACAGAGATGAACAGGGAAGAGAGTTTTCTGGAACACTCCTGCTTGGGAAGCTGGTGAGAGGCTCTGTGGCAGTCATCTTTTGACCACAGAAGAAAGGCCAAGACAACCACAGATGCCAGCCTGCAGCCTGACACCGTTTTGAGGATCCAAATGACCCTGAGGGATGATAAGCCAGATGGAGAAGGGCAGAAAAGATATTTGAGGAAGTGAGAGTGTTATGTACATGAGAAAGAATGTTCAGGAATGCCCCTGGGAAGTCAGACCCTGAGGACTTCGTCTACAGCAGTGTGGTTTATGGTTGGAATCCTCCCTGTTTGTCTGCTGATTCACTGCCAAAGCATGACAGGCATTTTTCTTTTCAGGTTTAAGAGGATTACCCATTGCTTCCCCCACTGGGGAGTTAAAGGGCTTTTGTTTTGGAAAATCTAGGCTCATGAAAGCAGAGATCTAGACAAGTGAGTGAGCAGAAGTTTGGATTTGAAAAGCTGAGGGAGAAGGGAATGGTTCCCAGCCCCCTACAGCAAGTGGGATAAGAAGAGAAAAGTGATAGGCTTTGGGGCCTATTTGACTCCCTCCTAGGCTCTGGAGTGAAGAAGGACACTTGGCTGGAGACAGAGCTCCAAGCCTCAGCCTCAAGTCTAGAAGAAACAGGACCACTGAAATCTGAACGTCCAGCGCCCACGATGATCACACCTGCCTGAAATCCAGGGCCCTTCCTGATCTTCCAAGACTGGGAGAACTTGGGGGTTTCCATGGGATTCTTGCAAGAGACAGGGGAAAGGGAAAGTGAAAAAGAAGAAGAAGGAGGAGGAGGAGAATAAAGGAGAGGGAGAAGGGAGGGTTCAGATAGAATTTCTCCCTAGCTCCTTGAGGAAAGGTGATGAGTGAGATTTTACATTTTTTAAAAAAATAAGATAATAAAGCCACTTCTTGCACAATAGTTAGTGTTCAGTGATGTTGTAAATTCGTACTGTGGTATGCAGAGCCAAGGGAATGGAAGTGAGAAGAGGCCATAAATTATCTTAGTAGCTTTTTCTTTTTTTTTTTAAGTCTGATATATTTTTTAATAAGAAAATGTAGAAGTTATATCTCTAAGAACTCAATCTCATATGCACCCAAAATATCTATTTTCATTTTTTAAAAAATCTAATTAAAATTGGCCTGATAGTGCCAGACTAAAAGGAAATTCAACCTGTTATCACTCAGGCTACCTTGGCTCCCAGGCGCGACTCAGAATGCAGATGTAGAACCTGGTTCCAGAAACAGGCTGGTGTCTCACCTGTGGCATCCTGGGGCTGCTGACTGCTCTCTCATGCCAGCCCCCACAGCGGGGCCTGAAACCCACCAGCTACTGCTTTTGGCCCCACCGGAATGGCAGACATCTTTGCTGAGTTTGGGGACAGAGAGTCCCTAGTATGAGGGGTCCACTCCCCTCTCCAGATGCAAAACCCACAAGTCCCTTTGGAGGTCTTTTTCCTTCCTTAGCGCTTTCTCACAGGAATGTAGCATTTCTACACATCCCTCTTCTAGAGAGCCATTGTTTTTTTTCTTTCTTTCTTTTCGACAAAGAATTATGCATTTATCATACAGGAAATTCATACACACTAGGGAAAAAGTCACTAACATAATATGTGCATGTATTAGGTAAAGGATATAACTTGCAAAAAGGGCAATAAAACTGGTTAACAAATACATTTAAAATATTCAGCATTGGGGGCTGGAGCGGTGGTGGCTCAGCAGTTACGGTGCTTGCCTGACATGCATGAATGTGCAGGTTCGAATCCAAGCACCACATGCACAGTGAAGTAGGAGTTGAAGTGTGGAAATGTCAGAGCAATGAAAAACTAAATAAAATTGTTCCTCTCTCTCATACACTGTCCCTCTCTCCCTTTAGAAAGAATGAAAAAATAAAGTTGATTCTCTTTCACTCTCTCCCTCTCTTTTAAAAAAATAAAATAAATGAATAAAATAAAATATAATATTCAGCATCAATAGTAATCAGGAAGATTCTGGGCTAAATGGCAAATGCCTGTAATCCCAGCAGCTCCAGAGGCTGAGGCAGGAGAATCTCAAGTTCAAAGCCAGCCTTAGCAATTTAATGAGGCCTTAAGCAATTTAGTGAGACCCAATCTCAAAATAAAAAATAAAAAAGGGCTGGGGTTTGGGGCTGGAGCCATGGCTCAGCAGTTACAGTGCTTGCCTGGCATATGTGAGTACGTGGGTTTGAACCCCAGCACCACGTGCACAACGAAGTGTCCAAGCAACGAAAGTCACATGAAAAGCTATATAAAACTGATTCTATCTCTCACTGTCCCCCTCTCTCTTTAAAAAAAAAAAAGGGGGGGGGTTGCTGGGGATGTGGCTCAATGGTTAAGTGCCCCTGGGTCCAACTTCTGGTACCAAAAAAAAAAAAGAAAAAGAGTAATCAATAAGATGCAAAAATTAAAATACTAATTTTTACCTACTACCTCAGTTAAATGGAGAGAATAGATTAAAATAGGAGAGAACTTTAAAATAATAATAATACCAAGTGGGGGCAAATGCATACCAAAATAGGTATGCATATATATTTTGGGTGAAAGAGTGAATGAACAGCAGCCATTTGGTGTGATTTTAATCTGGTGTTTTTCAATAGTTTATATTGTCTTACATTAATTTTATATGAACATAGTTGTGGCAGCTAGCCTCCAAGTTTGCTCTCAGGGATCCCTGCCTCTTGGCATAACTCCTTTGCATTGTCCATCCCCATAGTCCCCTGCAGGGTCAGCATGTGTGACCCATCAAATATGATGTCACTTCTGAGATTAGGTTACGAAATGCCTCGGGCAGCTACCCACAATTGGACTTCTGTATGAAAGAAAGACTCAGAAAGAAAATGTGGATACAGGGGCGAGGGGAGGAGCTCACAAGGCAACTCTGCCCTGTGGTATTTATTGGGTTTAATAAAGACTACAAAAAAACTTTTAAGGGACTTTCAAGACAAAGAATTTCTCCCTGACCAACTCAATCTGGAGCATGAAGCAGTGCGGCAGTAATCCTAGAGTGTTCTGAGAACAGACGAATAATCTGTTTTCAGGATCCTAAAAGGTCAAGTAATGTACAAATTTAAGCTAAGTTCTGGGCAGGGGGAGGGTGCTGGACGACTTAACATCCACAGGGTGCATCTGGGGACTTGGGACTTGGAGACATGACTGCTTGCAGGCATGCTGCGGCTGCCATCAGATGACCCCAATGCCTCAAATCAGTAAAAGTCCCTGCAGTGGAGCTGGAGTGGTGTCTCAGCGGCCTGGTTTGATCCCCAGGACCACATACACAACTAGGTGGAGGAAAAACAAAAACCAGTTAAAAAAAAAAAAAAAACAACTCTCTCTCTCTGAAAGAAAGAAAGAAAGGAAGAAAGGTCCCTTGGCTTCCATTTGGGTGCCTCCCACCCCCCATTGCTTGCTCTGGAGGACACCTGCTGCTACGTCACAAGGAAACGGAAGCAGCCCATAGCAAGTCCTGGATGAAGAACTGACATCTCTGGCCAACATCCATCAAGGAACTGAGGCTTTCTGCCAACAGCCACAAGAGTGAGCTTGGACTTGTGCACTAGGAGAGACTTCAGATGACAGCATCCCCAGCCCACAGCTCCTGCCTGCAACCTCACAGGAGGCCCAGAGCCAGAGCACCTCCTGAGCCACTCCTGAACTCCTGATTTAAAAACCAGGATAGTAAATGCTCTCATAAGCATCTAAGGCTTGAGGTAATTTGTTACAGAGAAGTAAATAGCAATAGTTGAAAGGGGGAAATACTTGAATATACCTAAAGGCTTAAAAAAACAAAACAAAACCGGTGGGGGTGGTTGCAGGTACAGCTCAGTGGTGGAACTCTTGCTTAACATGTGTGAGGACCTGGGTTTGATCCCCAAGCACTGCAAAGCAAAACAAAACCAAAACCAGCTGTTTTCTGTCCCCTCTCTTCTTAGCCACCCAGCATGCGTCCCAGAGGACACTGTCCAAATGCTGCACTGTTACTTGCCAGATTTCCTGTTATGAACAGAAAATGAACCTCTATTAATTTAAACTACTGTTTGAGTCAGTTCCCTGAAACCAGTGCAGTCTTAACGCAAGATGCGCATTTGCCATTGTTTTCTTCCTGCTGACCCAATATCGCAAGAGATCCAGTCTAAGGAAACCGGCAGCAATATTTTCTGCTAGGATCACAAACCAAATTGGGAGAGCAACTGAAAACGTAAATTTCTTACCGTCATCAAGTGAATGTACAATGCCATCAACCCCAAGATGCACCATTATTGTAGATGCCACTGAGAGAAAAATGCTGCTAATTAAATTATACCAAAATACTCTGTCATGGGGCTGGAGTGGTGGCTCAGCGATTATGGTGCTTGCTCAGCATACGCAAGTACACGGGTTCAAACCCCAGCACCCATGTACACAACTAAGTGTCAGCGCAACAAAGGCCATGTGAAAAACTCAATAAAAATTGATGCTCTCTCTCTCTCTCTCTCTCTCTCCCTGTCTGTTCTTCTCTCTTTAAAAAAAAATACTTTGTCATGTCTGTGAATTTTTATTTTATACCAGTCAAAAATTTTTTCAGGCTTTTTTTTTTTAAGAGAAAGAGGGACAGTGAGAGACAGAGAGAACCAATTTTATTTAGTTTTTCATGTGGTTTTCGTTGCTCTGACACTTTGTTGTGTATGTGGTGTGTCCTCGCACATACCAGGCAAGTACAGTAACTGCTGAGCCATGGCTCCAGCCCCATTTTCAGGCCTTTTTAGACATCGGTTCTGGTTTGGTTTTAGCCTTGCTGGGTATCAAAAACCCCAGGGTTAGGCAAGCACATGCTAAGCAAGCACTCTACCACGATGTCACATTCCCAGTCCATGAGAGATTTTACAAATCAATGCTCAGATAAATTCTCAACTCAAGGGTAATAAGTAAAATGCAAAAATAAAATAAGACTCTTCCGTTTTAATGTTGACATCCTTAGCAAATGTGCTCTTGCTTTCACGCCCATTGCCTAGACAACAAAATAGCTGCTGAGGTTCCAGGCATCACACTGCATTCAAGCCAAGAAAAAAAGAATGTAAAGATGGTGTCAGCCACATCATCCTCTTTCAGCAGGAAAAACAAGTCTTCCTAGAGTCCCCAGCAAATTTCCTCTTGTATATCATTTGCTAGAATTGTGTCTCATGAATGTCCTTAATACAAACCAGTATCTGGAAAAGCAAATATTTTCCCTGGATCTGGGCTCACTGCCATTCTAAACAAAAGCAGACTTCTATAAGCAAAGAAGAAAGAAATAGATATTGAGAAAGAAGCTTATAGTATCTGCTGCAACAGTTTAATAAATAGTAGTTTTATATGCATAATAAATAGTAGCTACTCCTTGGCGGAGAGTAAAATAATGATAGCAAAAGCCTTTATATAGCACTGCACTTAACATGTGCTAGGAGCAGTTCTGACTGCTTTAAATACATTAGCTCGCTCAATTCTCACGGCAATTTTACAAGGTAAATATTGTTATTATCTTTGTTTCATCTTGGTATTTTTAATATGCTTCATATACTCACAGTTAGGGTTATTATAATCTTTGGTTCATGACATATCCTCATTGGACTATTATGCGTGTCTCCCTTTTATTTACTTTTAAAATATTGCCTATTTTTTAATAATATAATATAGATACTGTCGGGGCTAGAGCGGTGGCTCAGTGGTTACAGCGCTTGCCTGGCACAAGCAAGGGCACAGGTTTGAACCCCAGCGCCACATTCACAACGAAGTGTCGGAGCAACAAAACCAGAAGAAAAACTAAATAAAATTGATTCTCTTTTTCTCTCACTGACCTTCTCTCTTTAAAAAGAAAAAAAAAAAAAAAGAGTAGATACCACCAAATTCGCCAATCAAAATAAAATTGGAATCTTGCCAGTAATTATGGGCCCCACAATCCATTTTACTTCCTCCTCTGGCCCGAAGTAGTTAATCATCATTCTGATTCCTGAGTTTATCATTCCTTTACTTCCATTCTCATATAATTTTTTTATTTTAAATTTTTAAAATTTTTTATTTTTTCATATAATTTTTTTAGAGTAAGAGGGATAGTGAGAGAGAGAATCATTTTTTATTTTTTAGTTTTTCATGTGACTTTCATTGCTCCGACACTTCACTGTGTATGTGGTGCTGGGGTTCAAACCCGCGTCCTTGCGCATGCCAGGCAAGCACCAAAATGGCTGAGCCACTGCCCCAGCCTTTTTGATACAATTTTATTATTTTATTATGTCTATGAACAGTCCTAAAAAGTGTGTGTATGTATAGTTGTTTTTAATGGTATGTCTTCTTTTAGTTCTTTTTTCACTTACTAGTACGTTACCAAAATCTACCATGTTGTTATGTGTGGCTACGGTCATTCATTTTGACAATCATTTAACATTTCAGTGGTATAAATATGTAGCAGTTGGGACTGGAGCAGTGGCTTGCCTGGCACACAGGAGGACTTGAGTTCAAATCCCAGCACCACATACCCAACTAAGTGTGGGAAAAACAAAAGCCAGGTGAAAAAAATAAATAAAGTTGATTCTCTCTCTTTCTTAAAACAAACAAACAAACAAACAAAAAACACAGTAGTAGTTTATTCATCTTCAAACCAGTCTTTATGGAAGTGCCTATTATATTCTTACTGATTTTCTCTTTTCTCGCTATTGACTGGTCTGTCACATCCATGTTTTTTAATAGCTGCATGTGCTTCTAAGAGTTCCCCAACATTCTTTTTAATGGTGGCGTGAAATTCTGCATTTTCTTCAAGACTTGCCATATACTTCATAAGTGACTCACCTAGTGCTGTGTGTGGTCAGTCGTTGATGTTGGGCTACCGGGAAGACACTGAGCAATAACAACTTTGACTTGACATGGGTTGATGCACAGAGAGCCCTTCGTGCTGGGGAGGGGAAGAACAAAAAAATGCCTGTTCATTGGTGAATATTCCTTTGTTACGATGACTTTTCTTCTCTGGGCAACCTGGCAAATATGGAAACTTGGGTCATGAACACTTAGATAGCCAGAATCCCCTGAACCTTGGCAAATTCCCCCTGAACCTTTAACACTCCCCCCAACCCTTTGAATATGAGTCGGTCTGGACGGTTCACTTTTTTTTCTTCTCTTTTTTTTAATTAGTGCATTAAAGTTGTACATAACAATGGGGTTTGTTGTTACATATTCATACACGCACACAACAGAACAATATAGTTTGGCCAATCCCCCTTTCACTCCCTGCCCCCTTCCTCACATCCCCTGGTACTTTGCTTCCGCTGTTTGCCCTTGAAACTGATGTGTGGGAATTATTTTGTTTTCTATGGGTACAAAATATATTTTCCCTTCCCCCCTTAATCCTCCTTTTTTCCCCTACTGTCCTTCCTCCCCTCTCTCCTCCTGCTTTCTCTACTCTACTAGACTTTCTTTATTTCTTTTATTTTAAAGAGAGAAGGATAGTGAGAGTGAGAGAAAGAGAGAGAATCAATTTTTATTGAGTTTTTCACATGACCTTCGTTGTTTACTTAGTTGTGTACGTGGGTGCTGGGGTTTGAACCTGTGTACTTGTGCATGCCAGGCAAATGCTGTAACTGCCGAGCTCCAGCTCCCGCACCCCTTTAGTTCTTTTAATTTGTATTTGGATGGTTCTCTATGAAATCTTATCCCTCCAACCCCCTTTCCTTTATTTTACTCTAGCTTCCACTAATGAGAGAAAACATACGACTTTTGAGTTTCTGGGTTTAGCTAATTTTGCTTAGCATAATATTCTCCATTTCCATCCATTTACCATAATTTCATTCTTTCCAATAGCTGGTAGAACTCCATTGAATGTATATCCCATAATTTCTTAATCCACTTATGCAATGATGGGCATCTGGGTTGATTCCATAATTTAGCTATTATGAATTGAAAACCAACCAAACAAACAAAAAAGGATTTTTTTTTAAGAGCAAGAGAGACAGTGAGAGAGAGAAAGAGAATTAATTTTATTTAGTTTTTCATGTGACTTTAGTTGCTCTGAAACTCCATTGTGTATGCAGTGCTGGGGTTCAAATCCATGTCCTTGCACATGCCAGGCGAGTGTTGTAACCCCTGAGCCACTGCTCCAGCCTCCAAAAAGGATTCTTAATGAAAAACTGAGGGAATCATTTCCACTGAGGTGGTTGAAATATGCAGTGTCCTCGGGTGTTTTGTTAGGTCTCTGTTAGAGATGTGAAACTCAGGATTCTTCCTCGGATTCTAGTCTTGAGGCTTGAGTACAGTCCTAGACCTCCTCTACTGGCCACGAACGTGGTCTTTCCAGATATCCTGGGCTCAGTCTCTGGGCATTCTCTTGCCCACTCCCACCCTGCTGTAGCTTGTCACATGAGTCACCGGACTTAAGAAGGGAAGGTGGGTTCTCCTTTGCTTTTTCAACCTGAATCCCCCTGGGTAAAATATCTTCTGGGCCTGTTTATCGATTGTTCTGTTGGGTGCACCTTAGCACCCGCAGCAGGTGCCTGGCAGGATAAAGGAGTCACTTGCTTGGAACTTCTGACTCCTGGCACAGCAGCCTCCTCAAATGCCCCTTCTCCCTTCATGCAGTAGAGGAGCCCCAGATTCAGCTAAGTGCAGTGTTCCTTTCTGATCTCAGGGTTCTGCATGGTAGATCTGAACTTATTGTATCTCTGCACTTTCCCTCCCTCTGTGCCAATCCGGCCACACTAGCATGGCTATGGCAGCAGCAGCTAGGACCCACCTGGCTCAAATGTGATCTTTCTTCTTTAGTTGCTGTACCCAAATTTCTGAGTCTCTGAGACTCTTTAACTGTCCAGTATTGAGTTTTAGTGAAGTTTGTTTTCCACCCACCTTGCAAAAAGGCAGTCCTCATGGTATCCAAGTCCTGCGTCACAGAGCCAGAATAAACGCAGCCTTCCCATAGCCTGCTAACTTGAAAACGAATGGTTCACTTTTTAAGGGTAGAATGCAGTAAAAGTACCACTGTGGGACTTCCAAAGCCAGGCTAAGACAAGGTGAGATAGCTTCCACCTGTCTTGCTCCTTGGGGGTACTCTGGGGAAGCCAGTCATCAGGTTGCAAAGAAGCCCAAAGGAACCTCTTCCACACACAGAGATCAGTCACCCTGTGGAGAGGAACTGAGGCCCCCAACTGACAGCCAGCAGCAATTTCAGACATGTGTGTCTTCCAGGAGAGTCTCCAAAATTCACAGAGCAGTGACAGGTCATCATGGATGTGCCCTATCCAAATTCCTCACCATGCACAGAATTAAGCTAAACCCTCTGCTCTGTCGAGAGTCCTCATCCACAGAATCCATGCACATCATAATTGATGGTCTTCTGCTACAAAGTCTTGGGGTAGTTTGTGGTGCAAATTAGTAAATTAAGAGACCAGCGCAGTGGCACACACCTGTAATCCCAGTGGCTCAGGAGGTTGAGCAGGAGGATTCTGACTCAATCCTGTAATGTTTACAACATTTTAAATCATTTTAAATTAAAGTCATCTATCTTTGTGCTGCAAATACACAATTGATTCTGGTATAGTAGAGTACCACAGATAGGGTAATTCATGAAGAACAGAAATTTATTTCTTACAGTTCTAGTGACTGGGAAGAGCAAGACACCAGCATGGTGTCTAGAGAGGGCTGCTCTCTGCTTCCAAGATGGTACCTTTTGCTGTGTCCCCACACATCATAAAGCAGAAGGGCAAGAGGACCTACGCTAGCTCCGTTCAGTCCCTTTGTAAAGCACTCATCCATTCTGAGGGTAGAGCCTCATGACTTAATCACTTTCTCAAAGACCCCACCTCTTAACACCACTACATGGGGACTGAATTTCAACACATTTGACATTTGTGTGGTAGAGCTGGCCCCCAGCATATAGTGGTTTGACTTACAATTTTTCAGCTTTATGATGGTGCAAAAGCACTATGCATTCAGTAGAAACTGTTCTTGATTCTTTGGGGGGGGAGCGTGGGCAGTGCTGGATGCGACCCAGGACCCCATGCATGCTAGGCAAGCGCTCTAACACTGAGCTACATCCCCACCCCCTGGATTGTGAATTTTGGTCTTTTTTCCCAAGATCTGCAGCATGATAATCTTTTGCAAGCTGCAGGTTCCAGTCAACCAAGCAACCAGTGGGGCAAAAAGCTGACACTTTACAGTGGGATGTGTTGCAAAACTGCGATGGTCAGTGGGCCAGGTGGACTGAGTGCATTTTTTTTCACTTAGAATATTTTCAATTTATAGTTGGCTTGGTGGTGCACTCCCTTAATCCCAGTGGTTTAGTAGGCTGAGGGAGGATTGCAAGTTCAAAGGCAGCCTCAGCAACTCAGCCAGGTCCTAAGCAATTTAGCGAGACCCTATCTAAAAAGAAAAAAGAAAAATGGGCTGGGGATGTTGCTCAGTGATTAAGCACCCCTGAGTTCAATCCCTGGTACCAAAAAAGAAAAAAAAAAAAGAAAGAAAAAGAAAAGGGGAAAAAAAGGAAAGTCAAGGAGCATCTGTATTTGAGATGATGTTTTTCCTTAGAATTCTTCACAAATAAACTAATAAGGTTTTGCACTATCCTCATCTAGTCATAGTAATGTTCTTAGCTCTTGGTTTGGACTATGGCACAATTATCCTGCTGTGCTTCCGTATTGCCAGCTTTAATCATGTCTGAGCTAAGAAGATTCTGCATTTTTTTTTTTAAAGAAAGAGGGACAGTAAGAAAGAGAGAGAATCAATTTTATTTAGTTTTCCATCTGGCTTTCATTGCTCTGACAGTTAGTTGTGCACATGATGCTGGTGTTCAAACCTGCATCTTCGCGCATGCTAGGCTAGCACTGGAACCACTGAGCCACCGCTCCAGCCAAGAAGATATTGTCAAAAAAAAAAAAAAAAATCCACAGGGCTGGAGTGGTGGCTCAGTAGGTCTCAGCAAGCACAATGACCCAAGTTCAAACCCCAGCACCACATACACAATCAAGCGTTGGGAGAAACAAAGGCCAGATGAAAAAATAAATAGAAATTGATTCTTTCTTTAAAAAAAATAAATAAAAAACAGCACTATTAGCATGAAACAAGCCAGTGACATTTATTGAATGATCTGTAGTTATTAGACACTCACGAAAGAATTATATTTTCAAATATTTACTTTTATTAAAACTGGGAGGGATATTTATGGAGGTTGGACCTAAACCCAGGCTTGTGAGTAAGGTAGACAAACTCAGGCATTAGATCCATAGAACAAAAATGCAGTATGTTAATATTTATGAGATACAGTTGCAAGATACTGCATAAGATATTTGAACAAGCTATGCTGCATGCCTGTACAAAAACGTAAATGTTTAATCCTATTGTCAAATATTTTGAAGAATAACAAGGGATGATAGGAAGGGAGGAGAAGGGGAAATGCTAGAACTGAGTTAAAGCAAGGTACATTCCAAGCAGTTATAAGTGTCAATGCATACTATAGTCATGAATATAAAAAATGTTCTTCATAGGTATAAGAATTATGTCACTGTACTTGGGTATTTTAGGAAAAATATAGGACCCAGAGGCAAGGGATCAGGGGAATGGGAGGAGGGAGGTAGAGGGGTGTGGAGGGGTGTATTGAACAAATTGTATTGCTGAATTGTGTGCATCTAGGAATATGTGACAACTAATCCCATCATTATTTTCAACTATAATGCACTAATAAAAAGTAAATTTAAAAAAACTGGGAGGGAAACAGATACGGAGCCAAGCACCGGTATACCTGTAATCCCAGCAACTCTGGAGGCTGAGGCAGGAGGATATAAAAAGTGCAGGGAATTCTCAGTGGTTAAGCACTCTGGGGTTCAATCCTATTTATCTCTTTACCTCTAAATTACATGCTGATACTAATATCTTTCTCCCTCTTTCTCTCTCTCTTTGTGGTGCTAGGATTGAACTCAGGGTGTCAAGCATGATACTTCTTTTTTTTTTTTTAATCAATTTTCATTGAGTTTTTACATGGCTTTCGTTGCTCTGACACCTAGTTGTGTACATGGGTGCTGGGATTTGAACCCATGTACTCACGCATGCCGGGCAAGCACCGTAACTGCCGAGCCACTGCTCCAGCCCAATACTTCTTGATTAATAATTTTTAGACAATATTAGTTGACTTCCCTTCATAACAGAGGCAGACTTCTTATCCCCCACCACATACCTACTGCTTTTCCTCCAGACTCTGAACGTGACTGCCTCATTGTTAGTGGCTTTATCAAGATTACAATGTCACGAGTTCTGTTAATTGCAGCAGTCCAAGGGAGACATGATGTCAACTGGTCTTCAGTGGTAGCATTGGAGAGGGTGTTAAGATTTGAATCTACGTTCTTCCCAAATTCATATGTTGGAACTTAAACCCCAAGGTGACAGTGTTAAGAAGTGAAGCATTGGGGCTGGAGTGGTGGCTCAGCAGTTGCAGTGCTTGCCTGGCATGCACAAGAATGCAGGTTCAAACCCCAGCACCATATACACAACGAAGTGTCAGAACAACGAAAGCCACGTGAAAAACTAAATAAAATTATTTCTTGCTCTCTCACTGTCCCTCTCTTTAATAAAAAAAAAGGGGGGGGGGAATGTAAGTCATGGGGACTCCAGCCTTGTGGGTGAGAGCAATTCCACTATGAAAGAGGACTCAGAGAGCTGGCTTTCGCCCTTCTGCCTCCCACCACGGGAGGAGGCAGAAAAGTTACCATCTTGGAAGCATAGAGAGCCAGAAGCTCTGCTGGAGCCCTGATCTTGGACTTCCCGGCTTTAAATTTCTATTGTTTATAAATTACCCAGGTTATGGCATTCTGTTATAACAACATGAATGAAATAAGATAGCTAGGAGCCGGGCATGGTGGTACATCCCTGTAATCCCAGCAATTTGGGAGGCTGAGAAGGAGGATGGCAAGTTCAAAGTCACCCTCAGCAATTTAGTGAGACCCTAAGCAACTTAGTGAGATCATGTCTCAAAATGAAAAATCAAAAGGGCTTGGGATGTGGCTTAGCGGTTAAGAACCCCTGGGTTCAATCTCTGGTACCAAGAAAAAAAGAAAAAAAAGACAGTAAAAAAAAAATGATCTAAGAGATAGGGAGAGCGGGTAAAGTAGATGAAACAATGAGTCTTCTTGGATACGGAAGAGAAGCTAGAGGAAGGTGCGTAGGGAAGCGGGCAGATGGATATTGACCTCATTTTCTTGAACTGTTGGGGCTGGGAATGTAGCTCAGCGGTAGAGCACTTGCCTAGCATGTGGAAGGCCCACCTGGGTTCAGTCCTCAGCACTGCACCAAAAAAGAGAGAAAGAAAGAAGGAAGGAAGCAATCAATCACTGGACTCACAGCAGATGGGGGATGGAAAGAGGAGAAATTGGAAGCTGTTTGGGACATCTTGAATCTAAGCAATCCAAAAAGTTCTGCATGGAGTCACAGACTCTCTCTCACTCTCTCTTAAAGAAAGAAAGGGCTGGGTTCAATCCTCAGTACCAATAAAAAATAAAAAATAGGGGCTAGAGCGGTGGCTCAGCGGTTTCGGCGCTTGCCTGGCAAGCACAAGGACCTGGGTTCAAACCCCAGCACCACTTACACAACTGAGTGTTGGAGCAATGAAGGCCACGTGAAAAACTAAATAAAGTTGTTTCTCTCTTTCTCTGTCTCTCTCACTGTCCCTCTCTCTTAAAAAAAAATAATGAAGCTTTCTGACAGCTATTTAATTAGGTTCTTGAATTGATTTGGTTTACTCCCACAGCCTAATTAAAAAAAAAAACAAAAAAACAAGTTGTTGGGGCTGGAGCAGTGGCTCAGGGGTTTTGGCGCTTGCCTGGCATGCGGATGTGAGTTCAAACCCCAGCACCATGTACACAACAATGTCTTGGAGGAACAGAAGTCACATGAAAAACTAAATAAAAAAATGCTTCTCTCTCTCTCTCTCTCACTGTCCCCTCTTTCTTTTTTTTTTTTTAATAAATTTTTTTATTTTTGAGCAACCTTACAAGATTTTAACAAGATAATATAAAATATGTATAAGATGTGTATATATATTCTGGACATTGCAACTGTCCCCAGGAGTGCCCCCCCCAATTACCCTCCTTTTTCCCTCCCTTCCCCTTCCCATTATAACTCTAAAAATAGTATTAAATTGTAAAGCATTACATCTTATCTGAATTTAACTCATGTTTCTAGACCAACTTTCT
>PVKS010018730.1:0-40137 GCA_004027875.1 Aplodontia rufa | reverse complement strand
CCCCCAGCTTCATAGTTATGGTTCCCCCTGCTTATGTGAAAATTCACCTATGTTGAGTTTGCTTTTGAGCTTAGCTAACTTTCTTCCTGTCTTATATTTTACTCTAGCTTCGACATATGAGAAAATATTCAGCCCTTGAATCTCTGAGTTTGGGATATTTCACTCAGCATAATTTTTTCCATCTCCACCCATTTGGCTGCAAATGCTGTGATATCTAGAGGCAGTGTTTCTCAAGAAATTGAAACGTAAATATGGAGGCCCTACTTACAGAAAAAGAGAAAGAAATGGAGCTGCCGAGACAGCATGAGTGCAAACGGAGTACATTTAATCAGAAATGAATGCTGTAGACAAATCCTAAACGTAGGATATTAGAAGTCAAGCCAAAGTGTTTAAAATTGTTATACGAGTAAATATGAAATAAGAAAATACAAAAGATTTCAGTCAGAAAAAATGAAAATATAAAGGTGAAGTTTCAATGTGATTTACCTCTATGAAGACTGAGACAGGAGTAAACACCAAAGTATCATTTTATACTTGGCTAGACTTAAACTCCACTTTAATTTGCTCCTTATCCAAATAAAAATATTAACCAATGGTTGGGCTGGAGCGGTGGCTCAGCAGTTATTGCACTTGCCTGGCATGCACAAGGATAAGGGTTCGAACCCCAGCACCATATATATATATATATGCACAACAAAGTGTTGGAGCAACGAAAGGCACGTGAAAAACTAAATAAAATTGATTCTCTCTCTCTCTTTCTCTCTCTCTCTCTGTCCCACTCTCTTAAAACAAAATTAACAACAGTTATACCTACCAACAGCCACCTAGAATATAAAAGCAGTGTGTGCTTTAGCTCATTCCTGACTGGCATTTGTTGGCTGCAGGACATTACGGCATCAGAGCGTTAAGTGTAATTATGGAGAGCCAGAGAATAAAATATACTTAGTAAATTCAAAATGGAAAAAAAAATTTAAGGTCATAATTTTTCTGAGCTATTCTGTAACAAAAATTGCCTCCTCTGCATCTCTATAGAGTTCAAGAAGGAGAATGGGAAAGAGAGGCAGCCACTGGGAGACTGCGGGCAATGCCCTTGGAGCCAGATCCTCTTACAAGACGGTGATACCTGTGCTACGCATCTCATGGAATTGTGGGAGGATTCAGTGGGCCTGGGGAGATTCCGTGACAGCGACAGTGCAGTGGTTAATGCTGAATGACATCATCCTGGCTACTTGGGAGGCTGAGTATGGAGGATCACAAGTTTAGGCCAAACTGAGCAAATTAGAGATATCCTGTCACTAGATAATGTTTTTAAAAAGGGCTGGGGATATAGCTCAGAGGCAGAATTCTCTTGGGTTCAATCTCCAGGACCATTAAAAAAAAAAAAAAAAAAAGGAAAAGTAAAAGGTTGAGGGGCGGGTGATTCTCTGCTAACTCATTTTGAGGCCTTAAGCTGGAAATGCCTTTCTCAATGTGTGAATCAAAGAACAGCTTCTATTTTCATGTCATGACCTCAATGGTGACTCACTTTTGACATCATTTGGTTTGCTTTTGAATGAATTTAACTGCTATCTAAGCTCCATAAAAAAAATAAACAATATTCTGGTTTATGAACAAATGCATATCTCATTGTTATTTTATATGCATTTATGATTCTATAATAACTCCTTAATAAAATTTTTTTTAAAAACCTTAAACAATAAGTGATCAGCAAACAGTGTCATACTGCAAAGGACATTTGAGAAGAGAGAGCAAGAGGGTTCTGAGATCAGGAGAGTGGTCCTGTTACATTTGCTCAGGAAAATACCTTTTCCTTAAAGTCTATCAAGATTCGTTAGTTGCATAGACCTGTAGTTCCTGGGGTCCATCTGGCAGCAGAGTTGATACAGTCTTTTCCATACAGAGGATGAGATCATCCCCAATATTCATAAAAATTTGTTCACAGAGCTTGGGAGAAGTGTTGGCTGTACAACAGCATGAATGCACCAAATGTCACCGGATTTATACACTTTCCCCTCCTCTGGTTCTGGGGATTGTATCCAGGGGAGTTTTATCACTGAGTCACATCCCAGCCCTTTTTATTTTTAATTTTGATACAGAATCTCACTAAGCTATTGACTGGCCTTGAACTTGCAATCCTCCTGCCTCAGCCTCCTGAGTTGCTGAAATTACAGAAGTGTGCCACTGTGCCTAGCCAAGTTTGTACACCTTAAAAAGATTAGACTTTATCTTTTACAAATTTCACTTCAATTTTTTAAAACTGAAAAAAAAATGTCATATCACAGCAGCAATGAAAATGTGAGGGTTTTGTCTTTCTTTCTTTTTTTGTTTTATACATTTGTTCTAGCTTTCTGGCACTCTGGATAGTCAGAAAGCTTTTAGGGCTTTAATCTTGAACACACAAATAAAGATGAATAACTCTGTAAACAGTGAAATAGCTACAATTAAAAAAATTCAACAGATGGTCTAGAACAAGGAGTCTGGGACTAGCCTTTGCTTCATTACCTCCTCTGCAAAGCCTCAGGAAGTGTAAGTCGCCAGAGTGCCCTCTGAGGGTGACCAAAAGTGATTCGGCACTCAATCCATCACAAATAAACCAAGGAAGCTGCTAGGTGGCCTCAAGATCTCTGTGCCACAAAGGCACCTCTACTATATGGTGAAGGCTGAGCTGTAGAAACTCTCTTGGGACATTTGCTATAAGACAAAACAAGAAAGCCTTCTGGTAAGGCAGGGACAGTCAATTCAGAGGCAAAAAAAATTAGAGGCACCATCATGGTGGAGGCCCAGTGCAGCAATCCACAGCTGCCCAATTCAGCGGAGCCAGCTAACAGGCATTGTGCCTGTCACCAGAGCTGCTGTTGGAGTAGTGGGGCTACAAGTACATCCAAGAGCACATCCTCTGTGGCCTGACCGTGTGGACTGGGATAGCTTCACAACTCCTTTATTTCCCTATACTGCCTTGTATTGGCCCTACTTCATGGAAATAATCTGGGGATGTGTCTGCACCTTGAAACCCAGAAACCAATTTTACATACAAATGCCACGAAAGGAAGTAATCAAAAGGACTCTGGCCATTCCTTTATTCCCTAGGATTGGCGATGACTTGGTAGAGGGTACTGGCAGGGCAGCTCAGTTCCTCCTAATCCTCCTCTGCATTTCCAGTCTCCATACAGAAGCTGAAAACACCAAATGCTTCTTTCCCAGTTCTTCTAAAGCATGGCCAGGTGACAGATCCTGCCCAATGAGACAAAAGTGACAATCTTGGGGGATGTTGGAACAAGTGTTTGAAAAAGGTTTCAGTCTTCAGTCTGCCTTCCATATTTGCAGCTTCAGTATCCTTGGCTTTCACTGTCTCAGATTCAACCAACTTGAGATAAATATATATATATATATATGTATATTTGGAAAAAATTCCAGAAAGTTCCCGAAAGAAAAATTTGCATGTGTCATGTGCTGAGCACTGTTCAGAATCCATGCAAATGCAGCAGTGCTGGAGCCCTGCTGGAGCCCCTTGCCATTTCACAGGTCCTCAGTCTCTCCAGCACTCTTTCGGGCTCTGTTTGGCTCAGGTATCTTTTGTGCACCATGTAGTTGGCTATGATAGCGGTATCAGTACTAAAAATGTGCATAGGTTTTTTTCTTCTTGTTATGTCCTAAGCAACTGACCCCATAGCATTTATATCATATTAGTTATTATAAGTAATCTAGAGATAATTTAAAGTATATGGGAGGATTTGTTGGTTAGATGCAAATACTACTCCATTTTATATAAGGCACTTGAGCTTCTGGTTTTAATGTCCTAGGGGTCCTGGAACCAATCCCCTTGGAATACCAAGGAGTACATTCAACAGGGCCAGGCACAAGAACAGTGGTCTCTGACTCTGCCCCTTCTCCAAACTCCCGCTTTGAACACAAACATGGTACCTGGAAAGGTTGCCACCATGTTACTATATCAAAGTAACAAGCATGCTAGGAAAAAATCCCATGGACAAAGAAGGGTAAGGACTGAAAAAGAGCAAGAGCCAAGAATCATTGGCTTTTTTTATTTCTTTTTAAAGAGAGAGGGACAGTGAGAGAGAGAGAGAGAGAGAGAATCAATATTATTTAGCTTTTCATGTGGCCTTTGTTGCTCCAAGATTTTGTTGTGTACATGGTGCTGGGGTTTGAACTGGCGTATTCATGCATGCCAGGCAAGCGCCGTAACTGCTGAGCCACTGCTCCAGCCCAAGAGTCTTTGGCTTTATTGGACAGCTAAGCTAATACCAAAAACTTCTAACCTCCAGACTTCTTGTTCCGTGAGAGAAATACCACCCTAACTGGGTAGTGTAAACTTGCAGTTTCCCTGGTAACACTAAATATGTAAAACTAATAAAGCATGCATCATAACTTGATGATTTTCGTAAGTCCACTTTTCAGCATAATGCATGTTTGTCATTCCATAGCAGGATTCAATCACTCTATTTCTTATATGATCTCAAGTTTTAAAAATCATTTCAGGTTTTGTTAAGGAGAAACTTACAGGGGATACAGACTTAGCATATGCCAGTCGCCAAGCTATCAGAAAAGCCTGAAAAGGATTGATTTCTATTTGAATGAGCCTCCTGTTACGTGACTTGGTTATGTAGTTCCACGAAGTAAGAATGTGAAGACCTGGCCGGGCACAGGGGCACATGCCTGTAATCCCAGCAACTCAGGAGGCTGAAGCAGGAGGATCTCAAGTTCAAAACCAGCCTCAGCAACTTAACAAGGCCCTGTCTCACAATAAAAAAAAAAAAAAATAGAAAGGGCTGGGGATGTGGCTCAATGGTTAAGTGTTCCTATGTTCCTGGGTTCAATTCCCCAGTGCAAAAAAAAAAAAAAAAAGTGAAGTCTACTCTATCATTGCTCTCTCTCTCATGAATCAGTGCAGCTCAGCTTTTAAAAGGGTCAGGGGATGATTCACAACAATACGGACAGACGTTGAAGACATTATGCTAAGTGAAATAAATCAGTCCCAGAGAGATGAATACTACATTGCCACTTGCATGAGGCATCTAAAGTGATGGAACCGATGGGAGCAGAAAATAGAATGGAGGTAGCTACGGGTTAAGGGGAAAGGGAAATGAGAGTCCTTGCTCAACGAGTAGAGTGCAGTTGGATGAGATGATTAACTTCTAGAAGTCTGCACAACATAGCGCCGAGCCTTGGCCATCAAGTGCTGTGAACTTAGAACTTTCTTGAGGGTGGATCTCATGTTACATGTCCTTAGTGACAGAAGAAAGACAAGGGATCAGGGGATGGGAGGAGGGAGGTAGAGGGATGTGGTAGGGGATATTGAACAAATTGTATTGCTGAGTTGTGTGCATCTAGGAATATGTGACAACTAATCCCAACAGTATGTAAAACTATAATGCACTAATAAAAATAAATTTAAAAAATAAAAAAGAAAATCATATGAAAACTTTAAAAAAAAGAGCCTGCCAGGGCCAGGCACAGGGGCACAAGCCTGTAATTCCAGCCAAGTCAGAAGGCTGAGGCAGGAGGATCACAAGTTCAAAGCCAGCCTCAGCAACTGAGCAAGATCCTGTCTCAAAATTTAAAAAATAAATAAATAAAAGGGGCTGGAGTGGTGGCTCAGCAGTTATGGCACTTGCCTGGCAGGAACAAGGATGCATGTTCTAACCCCAGCACCACGTACACAACAAAGTGCAGGTGCAACAAAAGCCACGTGAAAAACTAAAAAAAATTATTCTCTCTCACTGTTCCTCTTTCTTTATTTAAAAGAAAAGAAAGGGCTGGGGATGTGCCTCAATGGTTGAGTGCTCCTGAGTTCAATGCCCAGTACCAAAAAAAAAAAAAAAAGCCTGCCAGGGCTGGGTTGATGCTCTTTTCTCCCTTCTAGGGACTTCAACTTTCTCCTACCTCATCTCTCATCTGGTGATACTATCTCTCTCTCTCTCTCTCTCTCTTTCTCTCTCTCCCTCTCTCTCTCACATACACACACAAACATACACACAATAAATCAAATAAAAGGACACAGGGAACTTTTGGAGATAGTGGATATGTTTGTCACCTCGATTATGGCAATGGCATTACAGGTATATACAAGTATATATGCATTATGTCCAAACTCATCAAATTACACATCTTAAGTATGTGCAGTTTTGTGTATCAATTACACCTCAATAAAGCTTTTGAAAAATTAAAATACTACAGGTAAAAGATAAAAGAAAAGGACCATTGCAGAGTTTAATATGAACATGATGTTAAAAAAAAATTATTGGGGTTGGGGGTGGTGGCTCAGCGGTTACAGCACTTGCCCGGCATGCATTAGGACATGGGTTCAAACCCCAGCACCATGTACACAACAAAGTGTTGGAGCAACAAAAGCCATAAATAAAAATTCACTCTCTCTCTCTTTCTCTTGCATGCATTCACACCTTGTCTCTCTCTAAAAAAAAAAAAAAAAAAAAAAGGCTTAAAAAAATTTTAGGGGATTGCTCTTATGGAAATACATAGCCATGCATACATTCGGTATCTACCCCAAATGCTCAATATATTCACAGCCAAAAGAGTTCATACATAGCTAGCCCACGTAGCAGGAGCTCTAAATAGATCACTCAACAAACGCTGGTTAACTAACAAAATTCTCAGCAAAGAGCAGCTCAGGCAGCAGGCAGAGTTAATGGGTGCTTATGCACGGCCTGACACCACGGTGCTGGGTTCTTCCCTCATCACGTCCCTCCCCACAGCTCAAGGTCAGTGCTCACTTGATGGTTCAGGTCACAGGGACATGCATTCCTCTTAGAGCAGACAAGAGCCAAACTTGTTCTATGAACATCACAAAAGGGGTTTGAATTGATAGAAGTCTCTATGTGATCAGGAACTCCCTCCAGAATGTGGATTTTCCAAAAGCTTGGGAAAAATTCTGCAGTCTGACCTGCAAGTTCTCCACATTACTTCTGTTACCCTTTCAACTATTTATCTAGAATGGGAATAAGACTTTGGTTGGGCTTATTGATCTCGTTCAGAGATTGCTCTCTATTCTTTGACATGGTACCAATTAAAACAAAAGTCCTACATAAATAAACAGGATGACCTTTTTCCCAAATAAGTGTCCTTAATTTAAGTTCACTGAAAGATACAAGCTAAGGAGAACAAACACATGCTGCCCGTCTCTTGCCCTGTGATGCCCTGAATCACCTCCAGACTCTGCCAGAAATAAGATTATTACCAGTGGCAGCCCTAACCTTCCACTTCAGAACTGAGAGCCAGGATAAACCTTTTTTATTCATTAAGTAAAACAAATAAATAGCTGGGTGTGGTGGCCCACACCTGTAATCCCAGCAGCTTGTGAGGCTGAGGCAGGAGGATGGATTGCAAGTTCCAAGCTAGCCTCAGCCACTTAGCTTGGGGCAAGCAACTCAGCAAGACCCTGCCTCTAAATAAAAGATAAAAAAGGGCTTCGGGGTGTGGCTCAGAGGTTGAGTACCCTAGGGTTCAATCCCTGGTACTTACACACACAAAAAAAATTCGACCAAATCAAAAACTAAGGAGGATGTGACAAACTGGTTTGTGTGTGGTGTTCATTGTTCTCTTTCCATTTACTCTAAAAAGATAAAAAAAAAAAATCTTCATAGGCTGGGCAGACGGCTTTCCCAGTTGTAACTCAATCGCACTCAGCTTGGTGTGAGTGCTTAATAAATGCTAGGTGAATGGTAATCAGCAAAGCCAATCTAGAAATTGATGATTCAGCTGAGAACTATTTTCTGTCCTTGGTTTTCTATGAGAATACCACGGGGCCACCATCACTCTTGGGACTTGTCCATGATTAATGTCTCCAACTTTAGACTTTATTACTCGCTCTTAACCACTAACACTTCACATTAAAATGAATTATAACAGCAAACACTCTAGCAAGAACAGGAAGGGAGGTACATTGTCTAAGTGTGGTATTTCTACAGCTAGTTCCAGGAGGGTCATAAAGAGACTCTCCCTTATAGCACAGTGATATTTCTAATAGCTAATTTTGTCTGACCAGGGTTTACAAATTCAAAGTCATTCGAAGATCTATATTTCCTCAATTCTCTGGCTCAGGAAACTAGAATTTCTATGCACCAGAATACATCCTGAATTTTTTTTTCCTTGTGGCACTGAGTATCAAACTCAGGGCCTTGTACACTGCTAGTAAAACACACTACCACTGAGCTACACCCCCAGCCCTACCCTGAGTCTTGAATCTTGTTTCTTCTTGGGTTTAGTAAATAATGAAACAGAAACACATGAGAAAATACACCAAAAAAGAATTGATAAGACTTGTGGAGAAAGCTAGATGTGGTGGTGTGTGCCTATAATCCCAGTGGCTGCAGAGGCTGAGGCAGGAGGATCTCAAGTTCACAGCCAGCCTCAGCAACTTAACGATGCCATAAGCAACTTGGACCCTATCTCAAAATAAAAAATAAAAAGGAGGGGCTGGAGTGGTGGCTCAGTGGTTTCAGCGCTTGCCTGGCAAGCACGAGGACCCGGGTTCAAACCCCAGCACCACGTACATAGCTGAGTGTTGCAGCAACTAGGGCCACGTGAAAAACGAAATAAAGTTGTTTCTCTCATTCTCTGTCTCTCTCACTGTCCCTCTCTCTTTAAAAAAAATAAAAAATAAAAAAAAATTAAAAAAAATAAAAAGGACTGGAGATGTGGCTCAGTGGTTAAGCATCTCTGGGTTCAAACCCTAGCACCCACCTACCCCCCCAAAAAAACTGTGGAGAACAGTAGATAAACATGTAAACATGTATATCTTACATTTGTTGTTTGGTTTGGTTTGGGGTGTGTGTGTGTGTGTGTGTGTGTGTGTGTATGTGTTACTGGGGATAGAACCCTTGCTAGGCAAGGGCTTTGCTACTGAGCTATACCCCTCTATCTTGCATTTATGGTTGGCTACGGAAAATAAATATTGTTTTCTCACTTTGTTCATTTATTTACTCATGCATTCATGCATTTAACCATCACTGCTTGAGTGTGGTGCTGGATATAAAGGTGGGGGGATGCCTTTACCTTTAGAGATTTATGGTCTGATAGAAGAGGGAGGGGACAACAACAACTTAGCAATTCCTTAACAGTCAGAACAGGCTCTTGGAAAGCTTCCTGGGAGAGATGACACTGGAGCTGACCAAGTCTTGAAGCATGAATGTAGGTTCCCAGTGGAAGAGCTATATTAATACAGTGATGGTGGAATGGAGAAATGGATTCAAGAGATTAAGGGAGTAGAATCTATAAAACTGATTGATCTACTATGGATATGGAAGAGAAGTAATCGAGGCAAACACCTGGGTTCTTGGCTTGTGGCAAAAGGTGTCTGGTGGAGGCACTCACAGCACACAGATTACAGGAAAAGGGGCCGCGATATGCTGATGGTTCTGTTTGAGATATGCTGGCTTAATACGTCTAAGAGACTTTAAGGGGATATGTCCAGAGTCAATTTGCTATACGGATCTAGGACCCTGGCAACAGGTGTGAGCTAGAAACAAATATAGAATCAGTGAAGTTACATAAGCAGTCGCTGAATCCACAGCTCTGGAAGAACACTCCCAGGAGAGTGAATGGCCAGCAGGTTAGGAGTCTCTTCAGGAGGTGCCAGCATGGAGGACATGAGCCAATAAATCACATACTGAAAGGACTGCTATGGACTGATGTTTGAGTCCTCCCAAATGCTTATGTTGAAACCTTAATCTCAATGTGATGGTATTACAAGGTGGGGCCTTAGAGGAACACTCTGTCCTCTGAATGGGATTAGTGCTTATAATAGAGGAGGAAGAATGTGCCTTGGAACCTTTTGCCCTTTCATCTCCTCCACTATGTGAGGACATAGCATTCGTCCCCTCCAGCAGATGCAGCAAGGTGCCATCTTGGAAGCAGAGAGCAGCTCTCTCCAGACTTGGAACCTGCTGGCGTCTGGCTCTCAGACTTCTAGCCTCCAGAGCTGTCAAAGAACAGATTTCTGTTGTTTATAGATTACTTAGTTTATGTTATTTTGTGATAGCATCCAGAAAGAATTAGACAGAAAGTAATTAGGTCCTGAGGATGGGGCTCTCACTGTAAGATGATTAGTGCCTAACTTATAAGAAGAATCAGGAGAGAGTTTTCTCTCTCTGCTCTCTACCAGGTGAGAACACAAGAAGGCATTCATCTGTGAACCAAGAGGAGGGCACCCTACCAGAGTCCAACCATGCTGGCTCCCTAATTTTCCATCTCCAGCCTCCAGGACTGTAAGAAACAAAGTTTGATAAGTCACCCAGTCTTTGGTAATTTGTTAGAGCAGCCAAGACTGACTAAAACAGGACCAATAAGAACAATTTTGGGATGCAGTTTGCTACCTTTTCTTCTGAGAAGGAAGCAAAGGACAAAAGGAGAGTACAGGGGTGATTTATAGAGGAAGGAAAAGGCAAATGATCATGTGAATGACTGGAGGTAAAGATTACCAGGACAGCTAATGGCACACATTATGGTAGGAGTGGAACAACGAAACGTTTTCATCAAACACAGGGAAGCATGACAGAGATGAGGGACAGCTCTGTCACTAACAGGCTGGGTAATTCTGTCTAATGGTGAGTCAGAGTGACCTCCAAGTCGCCTTCTTCCTCTAAGACTGGACTCTCTTGTCACGATGCTGCTCCAACCCTCTCTCCATTAACCTTCTCAAAGCCAAGACAGGTCCTGTTGAGGCCCAGGAACTAAATCCTACCAGGGGCAGTGGTGGATGGGACGAGGTCTGTTCACATGGGCCTCCCACCCCTAAAGAACCTGGAGTTCCTGGCATCCTGATTGTAATAGGAAGACCCACCACGGCTGGGCCCCTCCCTCCATGGTTAGAACCCTGAGTGTTTTGTTTGGGTGTGTGGATCATCGCTGGTGCTGTTGGTATGCAAAGCGACAGGGAGCTGACTTCAGACAGGTGTGACAGTTCCCACATGCTCTCAGCTTTCATGATGGGCCTCAAGCTCGTCCCAGACCTTTATCCTGCACATCCTGCCAGGTTCCAGCACAACAGAGATTTTTTTTTTTTTTAAACCAGAAAGTGAAAGCAACTAATCTTGTTTTGTAGAGATCAGAGCTGCTCTGTTAAAAATTAAGCTTCTCAAGCTGGGGATGTGGTTCAGTGGTAGACTGCCTAGCATGCATGAGGCTCTGGGTTTGATCTCCAACAGCACACACACACACACACACACACAAACACACACACACACACGCAGTAAGCTTCTCAACAAGTTCCTTTCATTTTGGCTATTAAAAGGATCCAGATCTAGCTGATCAGTTTGAAAGAAATGATTCAAATTTTTTATACTCAGTCCCATAAATCCGTCTTGGAAATCAGTTTCTCTGTTCCCTTCATCATTTTCCTCTTTTCAAGACCAAGTGAAACTGCCCACCCTCTAGAAAGCCTTGCCAAATTGCTTGTTCACCGAGAGACCTAGGTTCCAGATGCCTAGGACCAAATATGTCATGAATGAATGAGTTGGACTTCGTAAAAGACTTTGTCGATGCTATTACTTCAATAATTAATACCATCAACAACCAGCCGGTCGTGGCACAGCTCACTCTATTGCATTTTGGGTAAGTGTGTATCTCATTGCCTAGGTCTGCTGTTGGGATCCTCTTTAGATCAGGGAGCACGGTATGTTCTCATGCGACAGAGAAGTTAGAATTTTGCCAAAGGCTGTCCTTCGCCTGGACTCCCTCCAGCCTCAGCTTTCCCCTGCATTTGTTTATCCTCAGACCTGAGACAAGAGGACTCTCTCGCAAGTCTCTCTCTTTCTCATTTCCAGAAAAACCCAGAACAATCCAGAGAAAACAACAAGACTCAGAAAGGACTGTTCATTGGGAAAATATTCTGGGCAACTGAAGAAAGCATGTTGAGAGGAATTCTTCCAGACTGAAAGAGTCCTGAGGCCAGATCACTCCTTTGTATTGTAAACTGCATCATGAGGCACTGTCCCTTGGTGGTGGGGGGTGACGTTGATGTGAAGTAGCTAGAGCTGACGAAGGCAGTGAACTGCAAAAGCTGCAGTGTAATTCACCTCCAGAGATGATTCGTTTAATGTTTTACAGGAACGTACCAAAAAACAAGGGGCGCTCACACAAACTACACCAAGCCAAGCGTTACCTTGAGGAGGGCCTTTATAGAATAGTTTGGATGGACTTGTATGTCTTCTCTTACGTATTAACTTTATTAGGTACTTCCCATCCACCTTGGCCAGGCTCCAATATTTTCTGACATCTGAACTGATCATTTCTGATTGTCAATAATGCAGTTATCTGACTGGGCATGACGGTGCATGCCTGAAATCCCAGCAGCTCAGGAGGCTGAGGGAGCTGAATCGCAAGTTCAAAGTCAGCCTTAGCAATTTAGCGAGGCTCTAAGTCATTTAACTAGACCTTGTTTCAAAAGAAAATATCAAAAGAGTGGGCATGAAGCTTAGTAGTTAAGCAGCCCCGAGTTCAATACCTGGTACTAGAAAAAAAGAGAAGAAAAAGAATGTAGTTGTCTGACATGGCTCTTCATAGTTATTAATTATGAAATTATACATACTGTTCTCAGTTTGAAATATATTTCAGTAATTCTCGGGCTCATGGAATATATATGTGTGTCTGTGTGCTCTTGGTTTTTCATATGTTCCTTTGTTTAGTCCTTGTAATAATTCATGGGAAAGAGGGATTATTACCCTCGTTCTCCAGACATGGAAACTAAGCTCAGGAGATGAATTTATTAAGCATCTTGTGTAGCTTTGCTTATGGGGAAAGAAGGCCCTGAGCAGTGACTGTATGTTTCCTACCTGGTCCAATGTTTTCATGGAACATAAAGTAGTTTTCTGGATTTTTACATATCAGATTCTTGTGAGATTGTTTGCTCTGAGCAGGTTTCTGTAACTAGATCACAACAAAACAGCTCTCAAGATGTGCTAAGTAGGAAGTGGTGACATCAAGGGCCCCTGGTCCAACCCCCACCCAGAATTTCCATTTAAAAGGCAACAGGCCAGTTAGAACCACTCAAACACATCTTGAAGGTGGACTATGTTTCAAATCATCAGGAGGACAGAATAGTGTCCTTTGAGGGTGGGTGGATTGCATTAATTACTCTGTTCCTTTTCTTAGGTGACTCAGGATAACAAAATTCCAGGAATACATCTGGTTTTAAACTGAACAAGAAGGGCATCTTCCAATCATCCCAGACAAATTTGGAGTTCCTTCACTTCTCTGAATGGACCAATCTACTTCCTTTCCTAACTGCTGATCATGAAGCCTCCTTTCTTGACCTACTGTGATCCTTCTCACTTGTCCAAGTCAGAGCTCAAGTGTTATCTTAACCCATCCTTCCTTTCACCTGCATCACCAGGTGCTCACACCTTCCTCTCAGTATCATCTTTATCCATCCATTGTGTCCCCCTGCCACATGTTCCTTGATCAGGTCACCATCATCTCGTACCTGCCAGGCTGTAACCCACCTGTGCTCTCTGTCCTCCCAACTGAGAATATCTTTTGAAAATGAAAATATGGGGGCTGAAGCGGTGGCTCAGTGGTTACAGCGCTTGCCTGGCATGTGCGAGGACGTACGTTCGAACCTCAGCACCACGTACACAACAAAGTGTGGGAGCAATGAAAGTCACATGAAAAACTAAATAAAATTGATTCTCTCTTTCTCTTAAGGAAAAAAAAAAGAAAATGAAAATATGTTCATATCCTCTTCTTTGCGGTTCCTTGCTGCCTTCCAACCAAGAGCCATCTAGATCCAGCCTTCATCTCTGGCTTCAGTTTCTCTAAGCTTCAGATCTGGAAAGCAGTACTCATGCCTTCCAGTCTTTGCACTCTGAGTTCTCTCTGACTGGGCCTCCTCTCCCTTCTCTGTCCTGGCTAACTTCTTGCTAGATTATGTGTAATGACTGCCTCCCCCATAACTCCCTTCTTGTGATCCAGGCCCTTTCCAAGGTGCCTCTGCAGCTTCTGTTCCAGAGATGGAGCTCATTTCCAAGGACCTGCAGTCCTACCAGCCCGCAACTTGCCTTGACCAATAGAGTGTGCTAGAAGTCCACTGAGTGGGTCCTGAGCCCGGTCTCAAGAGGCCAGCAGCCAATGCTTGCTCCTTTGGATCCTTGCCCAACCACCACATGAAACTGAACTTCATGGTTTTTTGTTTGTTTAATTTGTTTTTGTTTTTGTTTTTAAGAAAGAGAAAGAGAATCAATTTTATTTAGTTTTTATTTTTAATCTGGTTTTTATTCTTCTGACACTTAGTTGTGTATGTGGTGCTGGTGTTTGAACTTGGGTCCTTGCGCATGCCAGGCAAGCACCTTAACCCCTGAGCCACTGCTCCAGCCCATGAACTTCATTTTCTTTATATAAATGAATCAGCATAAAATAAGGCTGAACAGCCTCTGAGGAGAGGTTGAATGGAACAAAGCAGAAGTTCTAACTAAACAAGAAGAAGCCAAAGAAAATATCTTCCCTTCTTCCCCTCTCTCTGTGAACTGGTTTGAGGCATGTGACCCTCTATGATAGTGAATGTGCCTTTGAGCAAACCCATGGTGTCTCTTCAGAGATCACTGAAAATTAGTGGCCAGGGCCAGATGTGGTGGTGCACACTTATAACCCCAGTGACTTGGGAGGCTGAGGCAGAAGGATCTCAGGTTCAAGGTCAGCCTCTGCAATTTTTTTTTTTTTAAGAGAGGGACAGTGAGAGAGAGAGAGAATCAATTTTTATTTAGTTTTTCATGTGGCCTTCATTGCCCCGACACTTAGTTGTATACATGATGCTGGGTTTGAACCCGTGTACTTGCACATGCTGGGCAAGTGCCATAACTGCCGAGCCACTGCTCCAGGCCCCAGCATCAGCAACTCAATGAGACCCTGTCTCAAAATAAATAGAGCTGAGGATGTAGCTCGCTGGTAAAGCATCCCTGAGTTCCATCCCCATACAATAAACAAACAAGCAAACAACCGGTGGCCAGGGAAGTAACGTACTGTAGGGTCAGTTTGGGCATCTTTTCTTGCTTCGTTTCCCCTTTTTTCTCACCTTATTGTCCCAACTATGTACCCCTCAATGAGATGTTAGCATCCTTACCTTCGCTGCAGGTTCCGGTTTCTAGAAAACAAGGTAAGAGCAGCAGCCAGTGTGTCACAGCTAGGAAGCTTGCTTCCAGTTCAGATGCTCTGGTTCTCATTCTTCAGAAGCAAAGTATTTCCAGAATGCGCACGGACTAGTTTGCTTCTCCTGATGCTACAAGTTGTGTAATATCTACTTGCTTAGTACAAAGCTTGCCTGGTGTGATGGCACACACCTGTAATCCCAGATGCTTGAGAGGCTGAGGCAGGAGGATTCCAAGTTCAAAGCCAGCCTCCGCAATTTAGTGAGGCCCTAAGCAATTTAGTGAGATTCTGCCTTGAAAGAAAAAAAATAAATAAAAAAGGGCTGGGGATGTGGCTCAGTGGTTAAGTGCCCTAGGTTCAATCCCTGGTACAAAAAAAAAAAAAAACAAAAACAAAAACAAAAACAAAAAACCTAGCAAATGTATTCTCTTCCAGTTCTGGAGGTTAGAAATCTGAAATCGGTTTCGCTGAGCCAAAATCAAGGTGTTGGCGGGGTTGGCTCCTCCTGGAGGCTCTGAGAGGCGAATCTGTTTCCTTGCTCTTTCCAGTCTCCAGTGACACCCTTATTCCTTCATCTTCAAGGTACACCACTCTGATCTCAACTGACTGCCATCATCTCGTTGCCTTCTCCTCTTCCGTTGTCAAGTCTCCCTCCACCTCCCTCTTGTGAGACCCTTGTGGTTACAAACAGGGCCCACTCAAATAATCTAGGAAGATCTCCAGCCTCAAGATCCCCACCCCGATTCCATTGGCAAAGTTTCTTTTGCCACGTAAATTAACATTCACAGGTTCCAGGAATTAGTACCTGGACATCCTTGGGGGCCATTATCCAACTCCCTACAGTACATGGAGTCTTTTTACACCCATAGATTCACTCCCAAGTGTGGCAAATCAGTTCTCCCTCAAAGAGTTCTCATCTTTACTTCTCATCTTATTAGGCTTTATGTAAATACGAAAGGTCAAGCTTTTAACACAGTTCATAGCAAGCTTAGACAAATAGTCCCGTTCCTTATCATTTAAATAAATGAAACCTTCAACAGAGTTTGTCCCTGGTTGTTACAACATGAGATAAAGATTTAACAATTACCTACATAATGTGGCCCTGATTTTATCTGGATAGGCTATTTATTTTACCCAATCTATACTTCTTTTTGTGGTAACTATACCCATCTGTTTCTGAAGAAATAACGTTCCAGGGTTTCTAATAAGAAATTAGAGCTTAATACAATTGATGTTATACTTTATCTCCTTTATGACCTGATTTTATGACTTACAGGAAATTCACTAAGTACTATGAAAATAAATTGAATGCAGATTAGATTACCCAATTGTCTAGGACCTATTTCCTCAATATTTTATTCTTATAAAGTCTTATTCCTGATTTAAACCAATTTAAAAATGGAAAATGGAAAAAATTATGACGAAAGCCTAGTTTTAGGATACATTTAGTTACGTTCTCAAAAAAAAATAAATTCTTTAAAGACAGAAAATACACTCAGTGAAGGCATATTTATTAATTTTATTTATATGCCAGCTAGTCTAGTAGGCACAGTACACGCAACAATAGATAAATCAAAATCCTTCTCTTGGACTTTACCCCATACTAAGGAAGAGAGAATAATAAACAAATATAAAAGTAAATATTGCCCAGCAAGACACGTTATAAAGAAAAATAAAGCCAGTTGTGTGGAATGGGCCTGCAGCCCCATCTGCTTGGGAGGCTGGGCAACGTAGCAAAATCTTACCTAAAATAAAGAAGTAAATAGGATAAAGAAAAAGGAGAAGGGAGGCTGGAACGGTGGCTCAGCAGTTACAGCTCTTGCCTGGCATGCACAAGACGAGGGTTCGAACCCCATGTATACAATGAAGTATCAGAGCAATGAAAGCCGCATGAAAAACTAAAATAAAAATCTAAACTAAAATTGTGTACATGGTGCTGGGGTTCGAACCTGCATCCTTACACATGCCAGGCAGTGCTATAACCACTGAGCTACTGCTCCAGTCCCCCTCTCTCTCTTCAAAAAAGAAGGAGGAGGAGGAGAAGAAGAAGAAGTAAAGAAAGAGAAGGGGGCTTGAACGGTGGCTCAGCCATTGGAACCCTTGCCTGGTATGCACAAGGACCCAGGTTCAAACCCCAGCACCACATACACAACTGTGTCAGAGAAACAAAGACCAGATGAAAAAATAAATAAAATTGATTTTATCTTTCTCTCTCTCTCTCTCTCACTCTTTAAAAAAGAAGTAGAAGGAGGAGGAAGAAAAGAAGAAGAAGAAGAAGAAGAAGAAGAAGAAGAAGAAGAAGAAGAAGAAGAAGAAGAAGAAGAAGAAGAAGAAGAAAGATGAGGAGGAGGAGGAGGTTGGTGGTGCTGTGCTGGATGGGTGCCACCATTTTGGATGGGTGTCTGGGAAAGGAGTGTCTGAGAGGAGATTGAATGATATGGGAGCACAAGCTTACGCACATCAGGGATAAGAACAGAGGGAACTCTCTATCTAAAAATTGAGACACAGGCTCTGGGAAATGCTATGGCCCCAAAGCATGTGTGCTTAGGTTGTAGGAGGAACAGCAAGGAAGCCAGTGTGGCCCAGACTGGAGTGATGAGAGATAGGCCAGATAGGCAGTGCAGTAGAGGCTCTGCAATTTGGTCCTCACCTGAAATCACTGCTGGTGGTCACCAGATGAAACCAAGCTCTCCCCACCTCCAACGACCCCCTGAAAATGCTGAGTTACTATGGAAGAGGTTGCATCTGATATTATTTAAATACTCAAGGATCAGTAATTCCGGTAAACAGGAAGACAGGGACACCAGAGGGTTATTTCCTGAGTTGTAACCTTGTTTATATTTTGCTTTGAAAGACAAATTAGAAGATAAGAAGACCCAGATGAGTGTTACTGCCTGGGTTTGAATCCTGCCTCTACCACTTGATATTGGCAAATTACTTAAATGCCCATGGCTCTGTTTCTTCATCTATAAAATGGGAATCATAATAGCACCTATGAGATAAAGAATATAATTAGCACAGTGATTACATAGCTGCATAGTAAGCAAATGACTTGCTGAACGAGAAATATGAGCAAGACAGAGCTGTGTGATTCTTTGAATCACTGTGGTTCTCCAACTCTCAGCTTTTCGCTCATGCTTTTCCTTTGGTTTGGAATGTTACCTCCCACATTCCAGGTTTCTATCTGTTGGGCCTAACCAGCGTACCTGTCATCTGCCTGTGAATCCTTCACAGACCCGTCAGATACTCTGTATCATTTCTGTTTTTTCTTTCTGTCTTTGCTTAGAACAGGTTTACCTGTAAAAGGGTAGAAAGGGGAGGTGATTCCTTTCCTGACTGTCATAAAGGGTCATGTTGACACTCCTATAACAAGACAGGTTAATAAGAAACAAGCATAACAGTTTTACTTGACATAATTTCAGATTGAAGACCCCAAGACCCAAGGTTCAATGAAGGATGGACAGCACTGTAGGAATGCACTTGATTTAAAAAAATAGGGTGATCTAATAATACCCTGGAGGTAAACCCCAGCAAGTCCTGCCCAGATCCTTCTCTCCTTCTCCGCCTCTCTCTGCCACATTGCTTCCTCCTACTAATGAGGCAAGACCCTTTCTGTAATGCAGGTTCGATGACCTACAATCAAAAGAGAAGGAGAAGGAGAAAGAAGGAGAAGGAGAAGGAGAAGGAGAAGGAGAAAAGGAGAAGGAGAAGGAGAAGGAGAAGGAGAAGGAGAAGGAAGAATTTCTTTATGGACAGCTTTTACAAAGAAGAGTGGGGAAAGATAGGGTAATAGTTTCAGATTTTGTAGGTGTCATGGTTTCTGTGACCCAACCTTAGGGAAAAGGAAATCCAGTTTCTGTGGCTTGCCTGAGGGAAGAATGAGTTGGGAGAGAGACAGGAGGGCCGGAGAAGGTTGCAGAGAAATTGTGCTGCTGAAGCTGCTTCTGAGGACTTCCTTTTGGAGTAGAAGGAAGCCCCAACCTTGTTTTTCGGTTCTTCCAGTTTACTTTCCGTTTCTTCGTTGCTTCGCTGTTGGCGTGGGTGCAGCTGAGCTTCTAGTGTCCACCCTTGCCACTGCACGTCAAGTGCTTTTGCACAAACCTGAGAGTACCTGTAAAAGCTATTAATTCAAGTATTTAAAGAAAATTCTAATTTTGTGGTGTCCTGGACACTGAGATGGGGCTCTGTCCTCTCTTGCCAGCTTTAAAATTTTTTTAAAGAATCCAAATAGATAGCTTTTGCCTTCCTGTCAGTCATGAAGCAGTTTTTGTTGTTCTTTTTATCCCCACCCCCCATGAATAAAGCAATCATGTCCCACCTTCTTCCCCAGAGCTATCCCAGGACTTGTCTCAATTTCTAGGAATGAGGCTTAGGAGGAGGGAAACAATACACAAACTGCATGCCCACTACAACGCCCCAAATTGTCTCCGCCCGCTGACATCCAACCAGCATCTCTGGTATGCACCAGCGCACCTGACTCTGCCCTACGGATAAGCGTCTGGCCCAAGGACATGTCTATGTACCCACACATTTATCATTTCTGATGCTCTTTATTCCTTTCCAAAGATCCAAGTTCCTTTCTGGCATTATTTTCCTTCAGCTCCCCCCAAAAAATGTCCTTTAGATTTCTCAGAGTACAGGTCTTCTGGTAAGAAATACTCTTAGTTTTCTTTTTTCTGAAAATATCTTAATTTCACCTTAATTCTGGAAGGTTGGTCTCTCTGAATTTAAAAAAAACAATTCTGGATTCATGGGTTTCTCTGTTTTTCTCCTTCCAGCACTTGAAGGTTGGTCTTCTACTGTCTTCTGGCCTCCATTGTCTCTACTGAGAGGAGAACTCTCCAGTTGTTGTTTTCCTGTATGTAGAGTGACCTATTGTCCCGGCTGCTTTCAACTGTTTTCTTTAATCTTGGTTTTTAGCAATTTGACTATTGTTTTAGCTCATTTTCTGTTACTGTAATGAAATACTTGGAGATAGGTACTTTATTTTCTTCCTTTATATTTTTGTGGCACTGGGATTGAACCCAGAGGCTCACACAAGGCAGGCAAGCATTCTACCACTGAATTACATCCCCATCCATGGGCATTTTATCTCCAACAGAGGCTTATTTGGCTCATAGTTCTGGAGGTTCAAGGGCATGGCACCAGTGTCTAATCAGCTCTGGCAAAGGCCTAATGGTGGTAACACATGAGAAAGAAATCACATGGAGAAATGGAAAACAGAGTGGAAGGAGCTAGTCTTCCTCTTTTTATAACAACGCACTCCTGAAAACTAACTTAGGATCCCTTGAGATATACCTTAATCCCTTCTGGGGTGATGCTCCCTATGACCTAGCGACCTCCCACTAGACCCCACTTCTTAAAGGTCTCACTGTCTCTTAGCATTGACACACTAGGGACTAAGCTTTCAATGCATAAGCTTTAGGGGACAAACCACATCCAGACCACAGTAACTGTGATGTGCTCAGCATGGTTTGCTTTGTCTTTATTCTGCTGTTTAACTCAGCACCAGGGATTGAACCCACAGGTGTTTAACCATTGAGCAACATCCCCAGCCCTTATTTTTTACTTTGAGACAGGGTCTCACTAAGTTGCCCAGGTTGGCCTTGAACTTGTTATCCTCTTGCTTCAGCCTCCTGAGTTGCTGGGATTACAGGCATGTGCCATTGTGCCCTGCTTAACCTAGCTGTGTGTGTGTGTGTGTGTGTGTGTGTGTGTGTGTTGTTAGGGATTGAACTCAGGGCCTTACACATGCTAGGCAATCATTTCACCACTGAGTCATATCCTTAGCCTTTTATTTAGCTTCTTGTATCTATAAATGTCTTTCATCAACTATGAACCATTTTCAATCATTATTTCTTCAACTACTTTTTCAGTTCTATTTTCTCTCTTCTTGTAGCATTCCTAATACCTGTATGTTAGCCATATTTCTTCTGGATGGAAACCCTAACGCAGGAACCTCACACTTATTCCAAGCACAGGGCCCTTTGGCTTTTTTTTTTTTTTTCTCCCACTCTCAGTACTTTCAGGTGATTTTTCTACCCTGTCCCACCCCATGCCAGATCAGTTTAACAGCACATTACATGGCTATCACCAGAAATGATTCCTGCTCAGGATGTTTAGAGGAGACCATTTAACCACCCACCATCCACTCCTCCTCATTCTCCTTTAGCCTTCTAAGAAGTCCACCCCTTTAGTAGGGAAACAGTTTCTCTACCTGAAAAGTCCCAATCCCAGCAGTGGCCTTAAAATTCACATGTCCATCTGATTTGAGAAATTCATGGACTAGTTTGTTAGACAACCCCATTCTGAATCCACCCATTCTAAAGCCCAAAGGATAAAGATTCCACAGGGATGAAAACAAATTCAAGAGGCCCAAGCAGCGCCCAATTCTTCCAGGAACTAGCCTTGTGACCTTGAAGAAAGCACCTTTTCTAAGCCAGCGACATGAGAGGAGTCCATCCTACCCCCCCCCCAAACACACACACACTGGGCCCTCTGCCTCATAGGTTGATTATGAAGGTCAAATGAGACAACACACAGGAACATGTTCATGCACTGTGTCTTGCATTGTGTGTCTACTCTGACTCCCTGAAGTTCAAAGTCCTGGTTATGTGCCCAGGGCTTGGCACACAATAGGGCATGTGTAAATATATCAACGAATGGAGCAAATTGGACCACATTCATTTCCAATCAGTGTCAAGGGAGAAACAACCATTCAATAAATCCCAGAGGGAGGAAGTTCTACTTTTCGTTCCTTAAAATCCCAAAGCTGGAGATATTTATTGGTAAAATCCAGAATGAAATAAAATCCTAATTAGTTTGCATCACTAATTCTGCTGTTCAGGACACCTCCCTGGCCACCAGGAAGTTTTCCAGGGGGACACATGAACCCAGATGGTGTCATTTAATAAACAGAAGGAGAGAGGGCAAGGCATGAATTAGTGGTAGCCCTTGACACAAAACGAAACTGGGCTATGATTTCAATAGCAACAGAAACCCGAGATCCTGACAAGCTGCTCCAGAGTCCCCAGAAGGCAGCTTGACAGGAGGCTGCCAGGAGAGGAGGTGGGACTGAATGAGACTGGGTGATGAGCCAAACCAGGCTGAGTGGAAAAGCGCAGGGAGGGCATTGAGGGGAGGCAGGCAGCCGCAGGTACAAATTAGGGTAGGGACAGATGCAGGAACAGGAGAGGCATGGTTTGGAGAGAATCAAGATGGGAGCCACCATTCAGTTTACCTTATCTGGTGCCCTGCATATGAAATGAATTAAATAATACCCAGTCCCTAAGGCTGTGTAACTATTTTCCCAAAATTTCTACCATCAAAACCATGGAGGTCCATCTGCCTCTGTGACATTTTTCCTAAGGGAAGGAAAAACATTCCTCGGTTCAGTATAAGGCCAGGCACAGGGCTGGACAGTCAGGCTTGATCAGCTTGGATCTGCTTCTCCTCCTTTCCTTTTCCAGTTGCTTTCTGAGCTCCTCCCTGTGTTCCAGCCCCACAAGCCACTTTCCAAGGCCTTTGAATGCACCAAATTCACTCCTTGGAGCTTTTGATGACTAGCCTTTTCCCCTCCCCAGAAAGCTGTCCTCCCAGATCTTGGTGAGCTTAGCGCTTTTCATTGTCCAGGTCTCTGTTCACATCTCACCTCCCTGGAGAGGTCTTCCATGTCACAGCAGTCCTGTTCCCAGATACTAGCACATCATTGCATTCTGGTTTTCTCAGAGTTTGTGCCCCTATCCAAAACTATCTTGTTGATTTAATTGTGATTATGATTCTTTCTCTGCTAGAATATCTTTGCTCCTTACAGCATCTCCAGTGCTTACAAACCTTTGAAATCTTAATAAAAATGACTGCTTGAATAGGAAAAGGCAAGGTTTACATGAGATGATGTACCCAAGTCCTTGTGATGCGGGGTTTTTGAGATGAGGCCGGATTCTCTGCTCCCCCTGGTGAATGGAGTCTGGGCCTCTACAGACTCTAGCAGTCAAAACAGCCCGCTTTTAGTGTTTGTAGCCATTTCCAGATAAAACTGGGAATTTGGGCTGGCTGCAGGTGTCTGCAGCCGAAAGTGTTAGCAGCTCCCCAGCTAAAAGCTGGGTGTTGCAGCCCTTGGTGTGGTGGAAATTCATCCCGGGAATTTGGCGCCAATCTCCTGGGTTCTTGTCTCGCGAATTTGAAGAATAAAATCCACGAACAACCATGAAAGGAGTAGTAAAAGGAGTAGGATTTATTTAGGAAGAAGAGCAGAGACTCCGCAAAGTGGAGGGGTACCTGGAAGCAGGACACCTTCTAATGGAGGTCAGGCCAGGGGTTATATTGATTTGGGGTAAGAGCATAATTAAAATTCATGCAAAGCAGGCATTGAGAAATGCATCAACTCCATTGGTTAAAATCTATGTAAAACAGGCATTGAAACTGGTCAAGAGCCCCACTGGTTAAAACAAAAGGTGGCAAATACTTCCTAGCATCCACCTGTGACCACCCCCATCTTAGTCAGGGACTAGGGTGAGCCTCAAGGTCTTTTTGCATTTGAATGCCCTGAGCACACCCCGTCAATCACTCTCCACCTCTACCAGCTAGCTCTTGGATAGGGGACTACCTAGTTTCACTGCCTCTCCTAATCTGTCTCACTTGCAGAGTGCCAGGCAATTTAACTGTAAGAGACGAAATGAAGGAAAGAAAGATTTGAGAGCAACAGCTCAACAATAACACAGGTTTATTTGGAGAAACCTGTGGGGGGCGGGAATGGAATCTGGGACCCACCTGCTGCTTACAGACTGGGTTAGATACCGAAGAAATGATTGGGGACGGGAGCAGTGGGGAGGGGGGCTGTCACAGCAGGAAATTTCTCAGTTAAAGGGTTCTTCAGCTGAGATTAAACTGAGTTTTTCAGTAGGGTGGGGATCCTCTGATAAGGGCTGAGGCAATAGGAGTCTATACATTTTGAAACAGTGAGTAGGGGGTTTGCTGCCTGGCTGAGTGGCTTCTGGTAGTTTTCCATATCCATCATTAACAATGGCACCGATTATTATTACAGTTACTGTTATCCCTCTTTTGTTGCAAGTCAGATAAATTAGTGATAATGACCCCCAAATGAAAGAACAGATGGCACTGCTTTTTCAAGAAAGCTACCTTTATTTTCCTCTAGAGGACAAGAAAAAGAGTCAGAGACTCACCACCGCACCTTTCCAAGGCAGGGTGTGTACTGGTGAGATCACTCCATGGCTCTGTGCTAACCAGCTGTGTGACCTTAGGTAAACTCCAAGTTTTCTGAATTCAGTTTCCCCATTTAAGAAATAGAGTGAGTTCATTAGACTGTATGAGATCCCTTCTAATTAGAAGCTTCCTCCGTTTCCTCTCAACTGTTCTTGCCCACCTCCTAGAGGAAAACAGACAGAGATAGCCCAGGGACCCTGAACTAAATACTGATGCCTGTTCCCAGATGACTGGATTGGACAGTGTCCTCCTCCACAAGGAGGCATGCAGTGGGCAGAGGGGACCCACTGGAAGCACGGGGAGCCTCCTGCCTCCCACCCCGCGCCTTAGATTCAGAACGGAGCCTAACTAGCTTTGAACACTTCCTGTGGGCAGCTTTACACAGGATATCCGTTCGCACTTAACCTTGCAAGGTGGGCATCTTTACCGCCTCCATTTCACAAGTAGTGGTCGGGGGAGATAGGGGACATACACAGAAAGGTCACACAGCTAAAAAGCAACAGGGTTGCCAGTGGGAACCAGGCCTCCTCACCCTTTTGGCTCTCGGCCCCAGGTAATTCCCACCAAAGGGTCCCGAACCTCTTGATCTTCAAAATCAGTGGGGAAGATCTTTAAAAGAAGGTCCAGAGTCCGTCCAATTCCTGCTGAACCAAAATCTTTAGAGGTGCTGCCCAGAAACCCATCTTTTTCAAACGTTCTCCAAGTTCCAAAGTCTCGAAGTCGAAATTGGAAACCACCGCATTTCAACCGTCGGGGAAGCCACCTAGCCCTCTGAGAAGCGTCCGGGGAATGTGCTAATACTTCCTACTGTCGTCACGGAGAACGTCAGTCTGTCCTCCCGAGCCCGGCCCTGCGCCGCGCCTAGGCAGCGCCCTCTACCGGACGCGCGGCGAAACCTTAACTGCAGCCAAGCAGCCCAGTAAGGGCGCTCCCCAGCTCCTTTGGAATTCCCCACCGCGAAGTGGAGTTGCATGTTAATTACAGCTGCCTGAAAAAATGTATAGTGATCAAATTCTGTTAACAAATGAACACACACAAATAAATTAAGAGTTTGGTTTTGGCTAGGGATGTAATTCAGTGGTGGGACATCTGCTTAGCATACACAATGCCCGTGGGTTCAATCCCCAGCATCAAAAACAAAACTTTTTTTTTTCTTTTTCTGAAACAGTACTAGCAGGGGCTGGAGCGGTGGCTCAGTGGTTACAGCGCTTGCCTGGCATGCACGAGTATGCGAGTTCAAACCCCAGCAACACGTACACAATGACGTTTTGGAGACGTGAAAGCCACATGAAAAACTAAATAAAAATTGTTTCTCTCTGTCTCTCACTGTCCCTCCCTCTTAAAAAACAAAACAAAACAGTACTAGCTAAATGTGGGAAAGAAAAAGCAAGTATATAAGTACAAAAGTGGCTCATATAATAATTTGGGTCACCACTGAGTAGAGAATTGCTTCACTAGCAGATGCCAGACTTCATTTATTCAATTACTTGCTCTTTTTTCCAATAATTATTTATTGAATGCCTAGGAAACATGAAGCACTCTTCTGTCTGTAGTGGCACAGGCCTGTAAGCCCAGCGGCTTGGGATGCTGAGGCAGGAGGATGGCGAATCTGAAGCCAGTCTCAGCAATTTAGAGAGGCCATAAGCAACTTAGCGAGACCCTGTCTCAAAATTTAAATAATATGAAAAGGACTGAGGATGTAGTTCAGTGATTAAGTGCCCTGGGTTTAATTCCTGGTACCAAAAATGAAAGAACTTTGCAAGAAATTCTCCCCTTGTGTAGTTTATAGTCTAGTGATGGAAATATTCATTAAACAGATAAATATCTATGTAAAAATGGTGATCAGGGCTATAAAGGAAAGCAACTGATTTGAGGGTTCTGTTTTAGAAAGGATGGTCAAGGATGGTCTCTCTCTGGAGCTAACTTAAAGTCAAGAACAGAAATTTGACTTGAATTTAGCGACACAAAGCAGGGAGAGGTCCCAGGTGGCTTAATCAGTTCTCATTTAAGGCATTCAGAGGGAGACAGTGTGGCAGGAGAACTATGAAATAAGGGGGTGTGGACTGAGATGAGGTTAAAGAGACAGCACCTAACAAGTACTTACAAAGTGGCAAGCATGGGACCACTTTCCCATTAGATGGCCCCCATCCACTTAAGAAGCTGAAAAGACTCATTCTGACAATTTTATGTATGATAAAACTTAGATTCAGTGGCTGGAGCGGTGGCTCAGTGGATATAGTGCTTGCCTGGCATGTGCAAGGATGCAGGTTTGAACCTCAGCACCACATACACAACAAAGTGCTGGAGCAAAGAAAGCCACATGAAAAACTAAATAAAATTCTCTCTTTCTGTCTCTCTCTCACTGTCCCTCTCTCTTTATAAATAAATAAGTAAATCAATTAATTAATTAATTTAAAAAATAGAAAGTGAAAATAGAAGAAACCAAAAACCTATGACAGAATACAAGCAGGTAAGGACAAACTTCTGAAAGCCCCAGACTGCCTGGGATCAGCATCAGAGCAGGAAAAGGCAGAGTGGATCATGTGGTGTCCATTGGTCTTAGCCCATTTTCTGATGCTATAATAGAATTCTGAAGTGGAGTAATTTATAAATAAGAGAGGTTTATTTTTTGCTCATGGTTCTGGAGGCTGGGAAGTCCAAAGTGGAGCTGCTGCATCTGGCAAGGGCCTTGGGCTGCTTCAATGCATGGCAGCAAGTAGACGGGCAAGCGGCCACAAGCAAAAGAGACAAAACATGAGGGTGGCCACTGTACAACAGTCCACTCTCCTGGTAACCAAGCCACTTCCTCAGGAGTGAGAATTCACTCCTGTGAACCAGTATTAATCCCTTCAGGAGGGCAGATCCCTCACGACCCAAACACCTCTTAAAGGTCTTATGACCTCTCAACACTGTTACATTGGAAACTAAGCCTCAACATTAGTTATGATGGGGACAAACCATACCCAAACTGTTGCACTGACAGACCTGAGAACAGGAAAATGCCTAAACCAATAGATATTTCCTGAAAAGCATGAAACCTGAAGAGGTGTGCCTACTCCAATGGAGAGGGAATAGAAGGGATCTGCAGTGGAAATGGAGAGATTGGAGCAGCCTATGTCTGTGAGCTGCAGAAATTAAGACACAAGAGCCATGTGGTGGCTCACACCTGTAATCCCAGCAGCTCTGGATGCTCAGGAAGGAGGATTGGAAGTTCAAAGCCAGTGTCAGCAACTTAGCAAGGCCCTAAGAAACTTAGAGAGACCCTGTATCGAAATTAAAACTAAAACAAAAGGGTTGGGGATGTGCCTCAGTGGTTAAGTGCCCCTGGGTTCAATCTCGGGTACCAGGAAAAAAAAAGTGTGCAACACTGTGAGATTAGTGCTCATGGTGGAGAGAGAGAGGGGAGCCAGATGAAAAAAAGAAAAGACATGGGGAGGGAGGAAGGGATAAAAGAGGTTATACTTGACTCCCATGAGAAGCCCAACTATACACAAGCAGGACGAGAAACTCAGAAATTTCAAAAATTAATATACATATATAAGCTCATTTCCAATGATAGCATGGGCGTACTGCAGAGGAGACGTGAGATAGGGGAATGGATGAAGGGGGCAGATACTGGACTAGAATCAGGCTTAGCTTACTATATCAATATCCACATATGCATGAATATGTAACAACAATTCCCTCCAATACGTAAGACTATGTCAAAGAAACAAAAAAAGAAGACATGTCCTGCTACCACAGAAAAGTATATATGATCAATGACATTAATGCATTTGCCTAAAATTATTAAGAGTGGGTTTATATAGAAATAAATAAAAGTGGAGAGCATCTGTCCATACATGTGTGTAAACTGAGGCATGGCCCACTTACTTTTTTTTGTAAAAAATTATGGGGCTGTACCCATATAATGAGAGCACTTTCAAATATATTTCACTTCTTGCTTGTTTGCTTGTTTGGTACTATGCTTTAATTTTTAAAACTTATAAAGAATTAAAAGTCCCTTCTACTGCTCACATTCTCCTTTAGGGAAACATCCAACACTTCCTTGGGTTGTTAGGCTTAAAGAATGACTATCAACATGTAGAACTGGAATTGTGGTCCTTTCCACTCATTAATTATCCACAAAATGGAATGAGACCTGACTCATCAGCTTGCTTGTTAACGACTGACTGTGGCGACTCCACCACCAACGCATTGGCCTGGGAGTGACCTAGAAGCATCCACTTGTCAGTCCACCCCAGGGGACCCAAGAATTGCCACAGCTGCTGACTGCTGGGTTCAATCCCAATGAATGGAACCAAGATGGAAGTTGAAGAAAATTTCACTAATGACAGTCTAAGAAGAAAGGGAAATGTAAATAAAGTAGCCTCCACCTTGTGTCTCATAAAAATGATCTTTGAGTTACAGGCTCCAATATCCCTAGAATGCATAAATCAGCTTATTTTTCATTAACCTAAATGGAAACAAAAACTAACAATTAGATGGGATTTCTCTTTAAAGTTTTTGATCCTATTAACTCCAAGATTCCAGAGTCCTTCAAAGAAATATTCACCTAACAGGATTTGCTGTAGCTACCATTTTTGGTTTCTACCTAAGAAGGGTGTTTGGGAAGGAAGTAATAGTTCTTGTTCCCGAAGAATATTGGTCATTTGAGCTCCTTGGTCAGAAAATACTTGGAGATACCAAGTCTTTCAAACTTCTGTACATCAAATAAATACCTTGAAACAAGGTCTCTGCTATAGGTTGGATTTTTTTTAATCAACTTTATTTTTTCATTTGGCTTTTGTTTTTCCTCCACTTAGTTGTGTATGGGGTGCTGGGTTTCCAGCCCTCATCCTCAAGCATGCCAGGCAGGCACTCTACTGCTGAGCCACCTCTCCAGGCCTATGGTTTGGATCTTAAATATCCCCCAGGTGCCCACGTATTGAAGGCTTAGTCCCCTGCTTGGCATTATTGGAAGGTGGTGGAAACTTTAAGAAGTGGGGCCTAGTGGGAGGTCTTCTGGTCATCTGAGGGGGTGTCCTTGAAGGGGATATTGGGCCCCAGCTCCTTCCTCCTATCTTCTTTGCTTCCTCACCATGAGGGGCAAGCTCTGCTTTGCCACATGCTCCCTTCTGTGTAAGTTGTCTCACCACAGGCCCCAAGGCAAGGGGCCAACTGACTCTAAAACTAGGAGCCAGCATGAACCTTTTCTCCCCACAAGGTGACTAGCTCAGGTTTTGTGCCCGTAATGGAAAGTTAACTGATGGTAGCTAAGCAACTGCAAATGCAAACAGATGTCAAAAACGGATAAGCAGCATGGCAGATATGACCTGAAACCACTAATGCCCGATCCGGGTAGCAGGGCCCCACTTACTCTCCAATTCTCTCCCCACCCCAGACTCACAGTTAATAAGCAGGCTCATGGCCACCCAGAGGAGAGTTGGCCCCAAGAATAAAAACATTCACCTTCCCCCACCACTGCCACCATATGCCATATAGTCACCCTAAGCCTCCTCCATGACCACAACAGCACCAGTGAACTCCCCTTTCATCCCACATGAATTCTTTTTTTTTTCCAGAGAGAGAGAGAACGTTAATTTTTTATTTTTTCATCTGGTTTTTGTTTTTCCTCCATTTAGCTGTGCATATGGTGCTAGGATTGAACCCCAGTCCTTGCACATGCCAGGCAAGCACTCTACCACTGAGCCACCTCTCGAGTCCCTCATCTCACGTGTATTCTTATCCAAATACAATTTAAAATAATTTGTCATGCCAAATTTCTTTTCTTTTTTGGCATTGGGGATTGAACCCTGGACCTCATGCATGCTAGCTAAGCATGCGTTCTACCATTGAGCTACACCTCCAGCCCAATGTAAACTTTCTGGAGGGATGGTACTAACTACTTATTCTGACTTCAAAAAGAGATCATGTGGGGCTTGAGCAGTTTTTATTTTTCCTCCACTTAGTTGTGTATGTGGTGCTGGGGGTTGAACCCAGGTCCTTGCGCATGCCAGGCAAGCACTCTGCGGCTGAGCCTGCTCTCCAGCCCCTTTAAGGGGTTTTGTTAAGAATAATCAAACGATGAGGGCCACTGGGAAAAACCTTGTATATCTCCTTATCAGACACCAAAAAAAGAGTGCTTCCTAGAATATTTATTTCTTACTTGAAAATTATGGTGAATCTTATAGCTTAATCTTTCCTTTGCTCTAGTTGCTAAAAGCTTGCAACCTAATTTTCAGCCCGCTTCTATTGATTGTGGAGGGCTTGGTGACACCTAGGTTGTCACCATCTTACTCCTGACCTTGTCTTACTATCTTATTTGCAGTTTTGGTTTGCACCAATTACTTCATTAATTTTTGAAGAAGACTGTGCTACATAGAACTCTAAAATCTGCTGCCAATAATTTTTCAAGCAAGGCATAAAGTAATGGAAACAAGTTCATAAACTGTCCAAATTGTTATCTCTAATTCCCAACCCAATGTGCTCTTTATTTGAAAGACTGGAAAGTAGAAGATAAGCTATCTTCCCCCTGTGGTGAGTTGATAACCATTTACCCCATTCCTCCTTCACTATTCCCTAAGTAGTACTTGCTGCCCTTTGTAGCAAACACTCTTGGGGCCAATTTTTCAGATAATAAAAATCATACTTCTTACCTGCACATGAGCATACACAGCACACCCCGTGCTCCTAAAGCCATCAAAAAACCTTGTCTCCCAGCCCCACTCCTAAATGTGGAACCCCCTTAGGTGTGTGCGCGTCTTGTACCTTCAGTGCATTTCCCTCCTAAGTTGTCTATACATAATACATTTGCTTCTGCCATACTTTACTCCCATTATTATGTTTTCTATGAGAAAAACAATGTTGGAGAAACTCTATGTAAAAACGTGATTGGGGGGCAGGTTGCCTGGCATGTGCAAGGACACAATTTCAAACCCCAGCACCACATACACAATAAAGTGTTGGAGCAATGAAAGCCACATGAAAAAACTAAATAAAATTGATTCTCTCTTTCACTGTCCCTGTCTCTAAAGAAAAAAACCAGAAAACAAAAAACTGTGATGGGGTAAATATCCAGGCAATACAGTTAGCACTAAACTTCCCCTTGTCCACTCACTCTTCCCCAGTCCAGCGCCTTCCAGAGTTAATCATTGTTACCAGTTTGATACACAGCCTTCCAGACTCATGCACGGTCTTGCAAATACAGCAATATTTTGGGTTTTATTATGTGCATCTCTGTGTTAAGCGAATGAATGTTGTACAGGTTGTGCTGTTCTTCATCTTGCTTTTTTGACTTAATAATATATTTTAGGCCAATTTTCCTGCTCCAAGGGAAGAGCTCTTTTCTATGTTTACTTATCCAAACACATCTTCTAGCAATAGTTGCTGTTCTCCCATGTTTATTTTATTTTATTTTATAAAGAGAAAGGGACAGTGAAAGGGAGAGAGAGAAAAAGAATCAATTTTATTTAGTTTTTCATTTGGCCCTCATTGCTCAAACACTGAGGAAACAGCTGTGAGAAAAAAGAAAAAGGAAAAAAAAAAAAGACAGTCTCTGCTTCCATGGCACTTACATTGTCTTTGTCTTGAGAGGACACAGACAATAAAATATAATAGAAATAGTAGTTAGTCAATGACGGGTGCTATGAAGTAAAGAAGGAGAAGAGAATAATGGGAGGGTTGTGGGCATGGCCCGGTGTATCCTCAAAGTACTGGGTTCAATCCCCAGGGGGAAAAAAAAGAAAAGGGTTTTCTACTAGGCACACTTGGAGGCTAAGGAAGGAGAATAACGAGTTCAAAGCCAGTCTCAGCAACTTAGCGAAACCCCTGTTTCAAAATAAAAAATAAAAATGGGGTGGGGAGAGGCTGGAGCGGTGGCTCAGTGGTTACAGCGCTTGCCTGGCATTCGCGAGGACTTGAGTTCAAACCTCAGCACCCAGGTACATAACAGAAGTCTCGGAGCAATGAAAGCCATGTGAAGAACTAGATGGAATTGATTCTCTCTCTCACTGTCTCTCTCTCTCTTAAAAAACAAAAAAAGGGGGCGGATGTGGCTCAGTGGTTAAGCAACCCTGGGTTCAATCCTCCAAAACTCCTCTACCACCAAATTTCTTAGCTGGGTGCAGTGGCCCATGTTTGTAATCCGAGGCTAGGGAGGCTGAGGCAGAAGATCCCAAATTCAAAGCTAGCCTTGGCAATTTAAGAAGACCTGAAGCAGCTGAGGGAGACTCTGTCTCAAAATTAAAAAAATAAAAAGGTACAGTGATGTCATTCAGTGATAAACAGCCTATGGGTTCAATCCCCTGTACAAAGAAAATAAAAATTCTTTTAATGTTTCTGATTTTTATTTTATTTATGTATTTGGTACTGGGGATTGAATGTAAAGGCACTTTACAAATGAGCTACATCCCCAGTCCTATTTATTTATTTATTTGAATTTTGAAAAAGTGTCTTGCTGAATAGCTCAGTCTGGCCTAGAACTAGCAACTTCCTGCCTCAACCTCCCAAGTACTGGGATTACCACACCTGGCTCTAATTTTTTAAAAAGTTTATAACCTAGAAAGAAATTATAGTAAATTCACCTATTTAAATATTTATAATTTAAAACAGGATTTCAGGAGAATGGGTAATGGCTGGGTGCAGTGGTACCTGCTGTAACCCCAGCAATGCAGGAGGCTGCCCTCTCTTCCAGCCTCTTAGGAAAAGAAGAAAGCTCAAGGCAAGCCTGGGCAATTTAATGAGACCCTATCTCAAAATAAAAAATAAGAAGGAGGGGCTGGAGTAGAGGTTCAGCAGCTGCAGTGCTTGCCTGGCATGCGTGAGGACCTGGGTTCAAACCCCAGTACCACATACAACTAGCTGCTAGAGAACAGAAGCCAGATGAAAAAATGAACAAAATCAATTCTTTCTGTCTCTTAAAAAACTAGATTAAAATTAAAAAGGACTGGAGATGTCACTCAGTGGTAAATCCCCCCTGGGTTCAATCCTCAGTACCAAGTGGGGAAAAAAAAGCTAATGAGATGGGGTTACCCACCCAGCTGACTGAATAGCTTATTAACCATTCATTATATTTATGGAAGGCAGGGTTTACTGGGGATTGAACAAGGGATGCTTTGTCACTGAACTACATCCCCAGCTTTTTATTTTATTCTATTTTTAAATTTTGAGAGAGTCTCACTAAGTTGCTCAGGGCCGCACTAAATCGCTGAGGCTGGCCTTAAATTTGTGTTCTTTCTTGCCTTAGCCTCCTGGGTTGGTGGGACTGCGGGCGTGTGCTGCCATGCCCAGCTAGATTTGTTTTTAAACTAATATAAAAAGGATTATTTAATTAATCTACTTTCCAAAAATAGCCTCAACCAGATCATGGAATTGGCCAGTTCACATATCTCTTCTTTTAGAGCAAGATTGGAACAAAACTGATGAATGGTTAAAAGTTATCTGGTGGGGCTAGAGCCACGGCTCAGTGGTCTAGCACTTGCCTGGCATGCGTGAGGACCTGGGTTTGAACCTCAACACCACATACACAACTAAGTATCAGAGAAACAAAGGCCAGATTAAAAAATAAATAAAATTGAAAAAAAAGTCATCTAATGGAGAAATTGCTTTAACATCAGTGTGACCCCTACAGACATGATATGGGAAAATATTAAAATGACAATAAGAGTTATCTGTGATTTTTCTGTAGTTTAATAATGTTCCATATGGGACTGGAGCGGTGGCTTGGCTGTTACGGCGCTTGCCTGGCATGCGCAAATACCCCAGCATGTGCAAGTACACGGGTTCAAACCCCAGCACCACGTACGCAGCTAAGCATCTGAGCAACGAAAGCCATGTGAAAAACTAAATAAAAATTGATTCTCTCTGTCTCTCTCTCTCACTGTCCATCTCTCTTTAAAAACAAAAGTTGTATAATGTGTATTATTATCTGTGTAATAAGGAAAATTTCTATATTTTCAAAGTTAAAAGAAATTCAAATTTTAGATTAATTTGGATTCTAATAATCATTTTATATGTACCAAAGACACTATGAAAATTATATTCCTTTTGATATTTGGTGGTTTCACTTATAAGCAAGGAAACCTGTGGAGTGGAAGCTGGTCTGGCACTCACAGAAAGACCCTGGAGGCCCTCTGTTGAACATAACCAATCTCACAGAAAATAAACCTCTGACAAAGGCCACTCTATGACCACAATGGATCAATACATAAATAAAAACACAGGGGCTGGAGCAGTGGCTCAGCAGTTGCAGCGCATAGCTGGCATGCATGAGTTCAAACCCAGCACTACGTACACCAGCACTACGTACACACCGATGTCTCTGAGCAATGAAGGCCACATGAAAAGCTAAATTGATTCTAAACTGAACTAAAAATTGATTCTCTCTCTCTCACTGTCCCTCTCTCTTAAAAAAAAAACAAACCATGTTTCATGAAATAAAACTCGTAGTGTTTTAAAATTTACGTGTGATCTGCTCTTTTTACTGTTCAATTTCTTTTAAAATATATTGAGTTTACTTTAATAAAGAATGATTCATGAATCAGGCAACAGTCAGAACCAAAAGAGGTTCAGAGAGCTCTGCTCACTATTTTATTTCTTTTTCAATAAAGTTTTTCACTACTCACTAAATGGCTTTCTCAACCTTCAATTTAAAAAGCACTGTGATACTAGGTTTTAGATATAAGCTAAATCCAATTAATTAAGAAGGGGTGAGATTCAAACTGATTAAGAGAGATGAAAACTACTTTGTTCACTCATTAGAGAACATTTATTGAGTCAGACCCTCAGTTATACACCAGTTAACAAAACAAAGTCCCTAATTTCATAGATTTTACATTATACAGTTGTGCTGTCCAACTATCCAACATTAGTATCTAAATTTAAATTAATTAGAATTAAGTAAAATTAAGCCTTCATTTCTATAGTCAGAATAGCCAGTGTTGGGGGTTGGGGATTTAGCTCAGTGGCAGAGAGCTTGCCTAGCATGGGCAAGGCTGGAGTTCAGTCCTCAGCCCTGAAAAAAAAAAGAAAACAAAAACAAACAACACAATAGCCAGTGTTGAAGTGCCTGATAGTCACAGGGGCCTTGCCACTATTGGATTAGACAGAATAGGTACAGAACATTTCTTTCGTCACAGAAAATTCTTCTGGAAAGTCACTTTATGGGAGGAAAACTGCCTTGTAACTTTACTAAAATACTGTTGACAGTATGTAATGTCGCAAAAAAAGAGCAATAAGAATTAATTCACCATCTCAAAGTGAGGGGATTCAGTCTGCACATCAGGAATAGTACAGTTTGGCTAGTTTAATCTCCTTTGTCACAGTTATATATTGCATCCTAAACCTCTCTTCCTAATTCCATATTAATCAAACCACGTTCTGATCAACTTGCTTTCCACGCTACAGCTACAAATTTCTCATTATAAATAAGTGGTATTCTGGCTTGCAAGTCAATCTTTTAGGAGTTTGGTTAAAAAAAAAAAAAAAAAAGCAGTTTCCCTGAACCTGACCCTCAGTGAGCAAAGTGATCCCCTCCATGCTGAGAACCAGAGGCTTTGCACAGCGGTCAAAGCAAAAACTACCAGCTGCCTATGTTCTTCCTTAATAACAAAATCCTGATTTTATTTAGTGTAGCAATGAGCCAGTGATAATAAGCTAGAAGACCACAATTTGCTGCCTTCTTTGCAATGACACGCCCCCATGAAATTGCTCAGTGGGACCATTGGAAGAGCTCCTCAAAAGGGACACACAACTAAAACACAGCTCTTTTGTCCTTCCCCTCTTGTTGCTGCCTGAAAGAAGAATCTGATGACTGGAATTCCAGCATCTGTCATAGACCATGTGGACAGTGGAGAAGAAAGCCTGGGTCCCTGATGCCCACGGAGATACTATACTCTTGAATTTCTTTTGTGTGAAAATAATCCCTTATGTGTTTAAGCCATTGTATCAATCCTGGTAAAATGAGGAACCTTCCCATGGTACTTTTCTCATGAGGATTTGTGTGAAGAAGTGTGCATTCTCTTTGAAATCTCTTTAACTGCAAGAGATGCCAAGTCGTTATCAGTTGTAAAATTTAGGTAAGATTTCGTTAGAAATCATTGCTTAAATTATTGCTAAGGAATAGTATTGTTAAAAAAACAATTTTTTAAAGAAAAATGGGACAGTGAAAGAGAGAGAGAGAGAGAAGCAATTTTTATTTAGTTTTTCAAGCAACCTTCATTACTCAGACACTTCGTTGTGTACGTGGGTGCTGGGGTTTGAACTCAGGTACTTGCACATGCCAGGCAAGTGCCCTAACCGCCAAGCCACTGCTCCAGCCCCAAAAAAACAATTTTTAATGATACCAAAATGAAAGCTATTCAGCTTAAAGGACAAATGCTTGCAATTTTGTCAGTGTTTTACAATTAGCAATTAATTTTACCCCAACCAATTGTATTCCTGGTGTTCTAAGTAGGTATTTTCAAGCTATACTACAGATTTTCTAGACCACAGGATGATATTTACAAAATATGGTAAAATTAAAATCAGGTTCCTGAGATCGTTTTTTAGAATATGTAGTCACTAAATTTCATGAACTATCAATAGGAACCTGAAATAGAAATTTCATGACACAAGTTGATCAGTTATCAGTGATCCACTATTAGTGTTGGGATGAAATAGAACATCTTTAGTACCATAAATATTAATTAAGATCCTAAAATATTTCCAAATAACAGAATTAATAGTTTCCTGAATATTTTGAAAACTAATAAATTTGGCAAGAACTATGTACTAAAATTCTACCAGCATTATTGATCACCTATTGAGGATGCTAGGCATTTTCTTATTATCTCAATTTTTAAAAACTCTGATTACACTGAGGTTTAAAGGAACCTGACTTTCCCAAGGTCACAGAACTAGTAACAAAGTCAAGATTCTGACATAGGGTACCTTGGTCTGTTCAGCTCTCTTTTTCACTATTTTTTATGTAACTTTAAACGTTTTTATTTGGACATAATGCTGGAGAGAGTAATGTCCAACAGCTCTGTAAAAGTAGATGGGAATATTTTGAATAATATGAAAGTAAAGCTGATAAAACAAACAGTAATAGCCTGGAATAATAATCTTTTGGGGGGGAAGGGGTGTTTCTGGTGATTGAACCCAGAAGCACTTTACCCCTGAGCTACATCCCCAGCCCTTTTCTTTTTTTACTTTATTTCAAGACAGGGTCTAAATTGCTAAGTAAGTCATTAAATTGCTGAGGCTGGGCTCGAACTTGCGATCCTCCTGGCTCAGCCTCCTGAGCTGTGGGGATTACAAACCTGAGCCTCCATGCTGGCTTGAATGATAATCTTTCACACAATAATAATGTGGGGGTAATAATCCACATACTCCAGAAATAATGGATACTTGAGAGATCCTTCATTGACTGTGAGATGTCCATGGATACTTGAGAGATCCTTCATTGACTGTGAGATGTCCATTTGTTTCACTTTTTTTTTTTTTTTTTTTTTTTTTTGGCTTGTCTCCCAGTAACCCATTCTCCTCTGGGGTTTCTAGTGAAACTTCAGGCTTCCCCACCTTCCTAAGAGGATCCCATTTCTTAGGTGTTTTCTGACTTAATCATCCCATACTGTCCTACGTCCTGTTCTCTCACAGGCTTGCTTTTACCCTGATAAATGTTTTTATATTGGATTTAGGAAAATTTGTTAATGTTTAATTGCCTGCTTCTTTGACTCACCAGAATGAAAATGTCTACAAAGGTAGAACTGGAGCTAATTTGTCCACAGGTGGAAATTCCATGGAAATTCCAGGGCCAGTGATATAGCGGCGCACAAAAATATTTGTACAATGGAATAAACTCTCAGATTTCATCCTGGTGTACATCACTGTCCTAAATTAAAATGTGACATAAATGGTTTTTGTTGTTGTTGTTTGGTTTTGGTGTTTTTTTTTTACCTAGTCATTGGTTCTAAAGTCCTTCAAGTAACACGTGTGCAGGTGGCAAGTTCCCTATTTTTGTTCGGTAACTTTGTAGCACTAGGGATAAAATTTCCACCTTATCCTAATATGACAACATATCCCTCTCTTTCAAACAAAGCACAAAATTCAAGACCAAGGGCAAAACAGAAAAGAACTCCTTAGCTGTCCCCCTACAGATAGATGAAAAATCTTCACAAACCGGACCAAAATAAAGAGATGGGAAAGCCCTGTAAAACGCCGGTGACACTTCTTTCCTCCCCAGGTTCTAGTTACAGACCCAGCGCCCATCACTATTCTCCAGTCCCGCCGTGGGTCGGGAGGGACCGCCGGGTTCCACCTCCGGACTCAGTTCTGCCCTCACAAAGGCGGGGAGCAGTCCAGCTGCGGCCGCGGCAGAAAACTTTTCTGCGGCTCTTAGAGGTCAATGGAGCCAGCCAGGAGCCCGGCCCTCAACTTCGTAGGCAGCCGCGCAGTTTCCCTCCGGCTTCAAGGTCCCCGCCCTCGGAGCCAGCCTTGCCCCTACATCTGCTGACATTTTTGCTTTTAGAAAGGGTGGGAACTTGAATTGCTGGAGGCGTGAGGTGGAGACCAGAGATGTCATCTAAGCCCCACCCAGGCCCAGCACTTCCTGGGGCGGTCCCCCTGGGGATGGCCAACACGCCGCGCCTTCCCAGTTTTGCCCTACCCGGAGGCCCGAGAGCGCCCAAGAGCCCCCTCCAACTCCTCTTCCCTGCTCTCTCCTCCGCCCGGACGGGCGCTCGCACTCCGCCCAATGAGACAGTGAAGCTCTGCGCCAAGTCCCCGGATGCTGCCCTCCCCTCCCCTCCCTTGAACTGCGCTGTGGCCCCGCCCCACGCAGCTCTGCGTGCCACGTCACCGCTTGCGGCGCTTACGGAGGCGCAGCGGGCGATGACGTAGAGGGACGTGCCCTCTATATGAGGTTGGGGAGCGGCTGAGTCGGCCTTTTCCGCCCGCTCCCCCCTCCCCCCGAGCGCCGCTCCGGCTGCACCGCGCTCGCTCCGAGCTCCGGGCTCCTGCTAAGCTAGCCCCGCCGCCTTCTCCCACCAGTCGCCATCATGATTATCTACCGAGACCTCATCAGCCGTGAGTCCGGACTGCACTACCCCTACTGCCGCACGCGGGACTGGGGTGCGGGTGGGAGCGGGTAAGGCGGACACTACCGCCGTTCTGGGCCCAGGGACTCTAGCCCCCTTTCCGGGGACGCGGAGGGGTCGGTGCGGGGGCGAGCGCCCGGGTCTCGAGCGCCGGGGCGGGGCGGGGGCCGCGTGCGCTCTCCCGGCGCGGGAAATGGCGGAGCCGGCTCCGGGCCTCGGCGCCGGCGCACCGCCGTGACGAGTGGTTCTCTGTCCACGATCAGATGATGAGATGTTCTCCGACATTTACAAGATCCGGGAGATTGCGGACGGGCTATGCCTGGAGGTGGAGGGCAAGGTGAGTCCGTCGGTCGGCCCCGCAGGGGAGGCAGGGCCTGGCGGGCGGGCTCGTGTTTCCGTGACTCCCCCGCCCGAGGTTGTGCAATCCTCTCCGCCCCCTCCTGGCGGAGGAGACGGCTTTTTCCGGGCTCGGGTTTTTCTAGAAAAGTGGAGGCGGAGCTGAGACTGGAAATAGGTCCGCCGCCTCAGCGCCCTTCGTCCTTCCGGGCCGTACAGGATGTGTTGTCTCTGGTTCGGGAGCCCCAGAGTCTTCCTTTTTGCCCTGTCCTCACTTAACCCGTAGCACACCCACAATGGGAAACCTTCAGCATGTTTGTGGCGAACCCATTTTCGTTACGGTCAACGATTAGTTCTTGAGTTGCACAGTTTCAGGAAATCGACAGACATATATATATATATATATATATAT